>JAVYIG010017219.1:0-27310 GCA_035222895.1 Strongylocentrotus droebachiensis
AAATCTTTGTTAAAGGGCAAGTCCACTCCAAAAATAATTTACTTCCAATAGAAGCAGAAAAATCAGACAAACCAATCAAAAATGTTTGAGCAAAATCGAATAATTAATAAGAAAGTAAGGAATTTTAATGACATGAACAACTTTGAAAATCACAGGACAAATTGGCAACTCACTCATGAGTCTACAACGTCATGACTTCACTATCCACTAATTGTTTTCTTTATATTGATAATATGAATTTCCCATTTCCCCCTAAGGATCTTATTTCCTCACACCATCATCCAAATTGTATTGATAGTTATATGTTTTGTGTGGATGCACTATTAAATATAGAGTAATTATATTTAGTTAGATCATGACAAATGTGAATTTGAAAACTATTTATATAAAAATCAATGATTATGAATATACAATATTCAGAAAGTAGTATCAATTCTTCGAAGTTCATAAAAGATTTTGTGAAATGGCATGCACGCAATATGATACAAATCATATAACCTGGGCAAAGACATATGAAAATCAGTTTTTGGGAGATAAAAAGGGAAATTAATGGGATACAAATATATAAAGCAATTGATAAAAAGTGAGGCAATGACGTCACAAACTGATATCCAAATTGGCAATTATTTTGTGTAGTGATCTCCATCGTCCATACTTGTTTATACTTTTTCAAAAATTTATAACTTCCTTATTAGTTATTGATTTTACTCAAATCTGATTTGCTCTGTTACTCTTATTTTTCTGCATCTATATAAAGCAAATTATTTTTTTAGTGGACTTAGCCTTTAAGAGTCATGTTACAAATTATTTCATTCACCTGTTAGAAATAATTTTATTTCAATTATCAGAATGCAAATTGCATATAATTATTAATTGTTGCTAGGTAGGACAAACATTATGTTTGGCCTACCTATAGTTTCCCGGAAGAGTATACTGAACCAGTGATATCCAGAGAAGAGCAGGCCTACAGTAACTTTAAGCAGGCACGTAGCCAGAGTTTGATGTTTGGGGAGCACATACATGTAATCTATCGACGTCCTGGGGAGGGGTCTAAAAAAGTTCAACCGATCTTGGAAATTTTTGGGGACACGTGCAACCCCCCCCCCCCCCCCTCCCCGTGGCTACGTGCCTGACTTTAAGAGGCATTAGACTGGTCTCAAAATTCTCTGACAACTGTGGGAATGTTTAGCAAATAGTACAGACGGGGACAATCTGCCTCAGTCTTTGGCATTCAATTTGGTAAATGGTCAATTAATTTCAACACTTGTCCATTAATTTTCGTCAGATTTCATCCGAATTCATCTCACCTGACGGACCATTGGTCACCCCCCTCCCCTCCACCCCCTTCTCTCTCTCTCTCCCTTCCTTCCTCCCTTCCCTCCCTCTCTCTCCCCCCTCTCTCTCTCTCCCTCCCTCTCTCTCTCTATCTCTCACTCTCCCTCCCTCCCTATCTCTCCCTCTCCTTCCCTCCCTCTCCCTCTCTCTTTACTCTCTCCCTCTCTTCTTTATTTTCCAGCTTTTTTTCTTTCTATCGCTATGTATTTCTCTTTCCTATACAACTAAGGTGATACATCACTTGGAAATATAGGTCTAGTGGTCCAATTGACGTCTCAATTGTCAATATAATGGTCATTTCAGAGATCGATTGATACCCTCATATTTCACACATAATATTTACTAGTCAGATATATGGCAGTAGTGAATAACGTCGGCACCATTCAGCTCCTAAGCCAGCCCTGATCGACAGGTGCGGATCCAGGATTTTTTAAGGGGGAGAGGCCCAAATTTGAAATCAATTTGAAATTTGAAAATCGTGCCAGCCGATATTTCGCTCAGTGAGGGGGAGGGGGGGGGGGGGGGGGGGGGGGGTGGGGGGTAGTGAGCACACTATTTTCCCTTTTTCTTTTTTTCCCCTGGAAATTTGAAAATCGCGCCGGCCGCCGATATTTCGGTCATGGGGGGAGGGGGATGGGATTGGGTAGAGAGCACCATTTTTTTCTTCTTTTTTGCCCCCGAAAAATTGAAATGAAGCCGGCCGATATATCATCTTTGAAGTACCGTCAAGCCTTCTTTATGAAGAATTACAAAATGGGTTCAAGAATGTAGCCAATGAGAAGCGTCGACATGGATCACGTGTAGGCCCCAGTAGTTTTGTGTGTTGCGAAAATATATTTTTTCCCTATTTTTTCTCTATTTTTTCCCTATTTTCTGGAAATGCAGACTATTTTTTTCCCTATTTCCTTCAAGAAAATAGGAAAAAATAGGGCTATTTTTTTCCTATTTTCAAGTACAAACTATTTTTTCCCCATTTTTTTCACCTATATTTTTTTTCAGACTATTTTTTTCCTATTTCCTATAAGAAAACAGGAAAAAAATAGTCCTATTTTTTTCCTATTTTCAAGCACAAACTATTTTTTCCCCATTTTTTTCACCTTCAACTTTTGTGGACTATTTTATTCCTATTTTTTTTAAAGAAAATAGGAAAAAAAATAGTTCTATTTTTTCCTATTTTCGAGTACCAAACTATTTTTCCCTATTTTTTCACCTTCATCTTTTTCAGACTATTTTTTTCCTATTTTCTCCAAAAAAATATGAAAAAAATAGGACTATTTTTTCCCTATTTTTTTCATCTTAATCTTTTTCAGACTATTTTTTCCCTATTTTTTCACCTTAATCTTTTTCAGACTATTTTTTCCCTATTTTTTCACCTTCATCTTTTTCAGACTTCTTTTTACCTATGTGCGAGTACTATTTTCTTCCTATTTTTTTGCACTTACATTTTTTATGACATGATACAAATTTGTAAACTATTTTTTGTCTATTTTCTAAACTTGCATATTTTCATTGTCTATGACTGGCATCCTATTAAAAAAGCCCTCTTCTCCTGCCATTATCTCTGTTGTTCATTTTGCGACTTATTGGTGGTTTTTAGCTGTGGGGTCACATATTGAATAGTGAGCTCAAAGATAACCATAAATAAACAATGTGTAAAAAGAAAATGTACGAAATTTCAATTTTGTTCCTTTATTAATATTCTTGATTTTATTTACAAAACTATAGTAGTGACTAGTGCACTCAAAGATAACCATACATAAACCATGTGTAAAAAGAAAATGTACACATAGAAATTTCAAAAAAAAATTCTCCTTTATTAAAAGGAAAAAAAGCATTCGATCGAGTAAAGTTTCAACGTAGAGGACAGTACGCAAGTACCCGTATGTAATTTGAAAATTACCCGTCATTTTTTTTCCCCACTGGCACTGCTGTGCGCATCGGACTTTTGCTGATTTTCGTTCATCAAACGTCTCCAAATCACACCAAAATGTCTTCCAGCAATTATTCTAGCGATGAAATTTCATCAAGAGATAGTGACTCCTCATACTCCGATGCCTCCTTATCCCATTTTAGTGATTCTTCCCAAGAAAATGAGCCCGACAAATTTTCAAAATATTACTAGTCCCACTCGTAGAGAAACGAGTTTGTTGTCGAATGACGAGCGGAACTGGCCCCAGAAAACAGCTGAAAAGGTACGTTTATTTTTGAAACTTAATTATATTATGATATATATATTTTTATTGTGTCTGTTGTTGAATATAATGCTACTTCATAGACATAGTAGGCTTATAGAATGTTATTTTACGTATCAATATTCCCATGCCTGAGTGAAGTGTAGTGAATCCCCAAGTGCAGTGTTATTGTAGTGTCTGTAGTGTTAGTGAATGAGTGAATGTAAACAAACGTGATTACAATAAATCCACATAGAAATTTCAGATTTTTTACCATTACTACGTCTGTCAATTATATTGCCTTGCATGATATAATGTTTTGATGTGGTTTTAGGCTAAATTGTATCTCAAATTATGTTTCTAGGAATCAGAAAACACAACCTGCTAAAGCACCACGCAAGAAGAAGAGCAAGTCTTTGAAGTCCGAAAGTGTGTCTGCGAGGTATGTCCTTACTTAGTAGAAATCTAAATCTATTGTTGATAATTTGTTTGGGTATATTTATTTCATGTTTGTTAGTTAAGATCTGACATCAAAATATTAGAGTAGTTTACCTCATCATTATGCTAGGACAATAATTTGCAGGTGGCACAAGTTCTACCTAGGCTAGATCTACATTATTTTTCTCTTTCCTTTTTATTTTTTTCTTCAAAAAATTGTTCCTTTACTATTTTCTTTTCTGTGTTTTATTTTATGTATGTTCACCCGATATATCTAAGAATAAAATAACTCTAATTAATTGCCTACCTGAGAGGTTTACATTTCATGCACCTTGACGGCTCTTTGATGACTCCGTTTTTTCACCATCCGTTCGTCGTCAGCCTGGCATCTTTTTTGCTATCATACTTTTGTACACACATGTTTTGTGCCTTTGAATTTTTCATTATGAAATACATAAATACTTGCACTAAGTATTAATTGCATGTTCATAAATGTACCAATGCATGATTATTCTAACCCCTAACTCACATTTCATTTATATCTTTACAGATCCATTGAAACTAATCAAGCTACAATGTACATGTAACGTACAACCACCATTTGATTAACTAGATGCCTGTGAACAGCAAGACCAACATCTGTATCCTTTACATTAGTATTTGTTTCCATTTTATTATGTAATTCTTATGTCTAATCATTGAGATTCATAGGCAAGTACAACATGTATGTGTACACAATGAGTGCCTGCATATTGTGAAGATAAAGGACCATAAGACCATTACTTATGATACATGGTATTGATGGTATACTTTGTAAAACTATTTGAAAATAGTAGCATGTAAGTCTGTCATTTTCTTGTTTATATATATCTCAATGACATGACATGTCATTGATTTTGTAGTAAGTGTTTCTAGATTATGATGATTGTATTAAGATTTTGACAGTTCAATTGAGATTGAGAAAATTATGTAACATGTCAACTGTACTATAAAGCATGCATGCATTGTTGAAAAATCTGTTTTATGATTTATTTTATTTTGTTATCTTTGTAAATAACGAGAACAAAATATTATTTGTCATGATTTTCTTGAGGTTTGAAAATGTTATTACATTATTAAGAGCACTTTGTAATATTAAATTGTAATAAAAGAGACAGAAAACAACACTCTCATGTCCAGAATACTGCTTTATTTGGTTACTAGTGAGGGAGAGAGCTTGTGATCGCCTGGCATATCCGCATCGGCTCAGTAATAGTCCTGAAACTCACCGGAATACTTTATTTGAACAAAAATAGAAAGCTACATTCTAGGTGGATGATATTTTTAAGGCGGAGGCATATAGGAGACGCAGTCGCATTCGTCTTTTTTTTTTTTTAGAGTATAATCACAGCAAACCATGAACAACTCTATTACTACAACATGTACACTACAGTACTTAACCAAAGATTGTAAATATCAGTTAAGTTCTTTTATTTATTTGCTTATATGAACACACATACTATACTAAACTCATGTCATTGTGTTTACCTCTCAAAAATAAAGTACATGTATTTTATTTGACACATTCCCTTTTATTCTTTTTGTTTTTTACAGTCCACTGCCATTATAACGAGGTGCTCGGGACCAAGCCAATTTCCTTGTTAAAATGAAATCATGTTATACTCAAGTTACTGAACACATTGGTTTGTTTAAAATTGGGACTGATGAGAATTCCCTGATAATAAAATCATTTTCCATATACCCATTGACTATTTTAAATGTTCTACTGAATGGGTTGGACTGAAAGGATGAAGTGAATTTGGCAAACTGAGTAGGTGCATCGATGCAGAGAAAAGAGCTGTAGGAGTAGGGTGACTATTCTACAGTGGAAACTTTTGACAATGAGGTCATGTGCAACCAAGAAATCTTAACCCCCAAAAGCTGGTAAATTACCTTGTCATTTCAGGTATAACTGATCTCTTTATATCAAGTTTGCACTGTATGATTTAGTTGAATGTACAGAGTCGTTGACTGGATGTGTGAGATGGTAGTGCTTGAGAAATCCATGAAAGTAAAGGATGAGTGATCCCCCCCCCTATTTCCTTACTATTTTCTTACTATTTTCCCCTATTTTCTTACTATTTTTTTCCTATTTTCTTACTATTTTTTTCCTATTTCCTTACTATTTTTTTTCCTATTTTCTTACTATTTTTCCCTATTTTCTTACTATTTTTGTTCCTATTTTCTTACTATTTTTTTCTTATTTTCTTACTATTTTTTTCCTATTTCCTTACTATTTTTTCCTATTTTCTTACTATTTTTCCCTATTTTCTTACTATTTTTTTTCCTATTTTCTTACTATTTTTTCCTATTTTCTTACTATTTTTTTTCCTATTTCCTTACTATTTTTTTTCTATTTTCTTACTATTTTTCCCTATTTTCTTACTATTTTTTCTTATTTTCTTACTATTTTTTTCCTATTTTCTCACTATTTTTTTCCTATTTCCTCACAATTTTTCACTGTTCACTAAGCACCTAGTTATCACAATTTTTTTACTATTTTCTTCACTTTTTTCTACACTATTTTTTCCCTATTTATTTCCTATTTTCAGGTCTGAAAAATAGGAAAAAAATAGAAAAAAAATATATTTTCAGGACTATTTTTTCCCTGTTTTTCCCCTATTTTTTTCCTATTTTTTTACGACTGGGGGGTGCATTAATGTTTAGCAAAGACACGGGGAGTGCATTGTGGTGATAACAACCGTCAATTTCCCGACGTAATACTCACATTGTAGACCCATCTAATAAAACAAATAATTAATGTTTTTAGCTCGTTCAGTATCCTAATTTGATTTCGACTCGTTGTAGTGCATATTAAAATGCACTCGCAAACATGTATTATATGTATACAATCTTCAGCATGTTTGGAAACACTCACGACAGCACTGACGTTGTCAAGAGAAACTGAACGTAAAACCATTTTTTTTTCGTTCTACAAAAATAAAACTGACGAAGACTCACTTATTACAAAGTAATCTATGTTGATATATCTCTCTCTCACACGCACACACACTCCCGCGCGCACACCCTCCATCTGAATCTTCCCCCTCTCTCTCTCTCTCTCTCTCTCTTGATTTGGCCTTCTTCCTTACACACGAGATATGGTTCGGCTCATTCACATTACTATGATTCTCATCCCCATTAATTATACCCAGACGTTGAGGTCCGAATTCACAAAGGAGGTTTGTCGAAAATCCTCCTTTGTGAATTCGGGCCACTGTGTCCGGACAGTTGATTAAAAACAGCAATTAATTCGAAAAAGTTTACAACCAATATTCATAAATATTTTAAGACTGATGTTATATAATATCATACAGAACAAATGTTCATGTGGTTGTAGTCCTATTTGATGAATATGTTTAATCAATTCCAAAGGCATAAGAGAAGGCGGGAAACACAAACCCCATCATACTATACTGTTAGGCACACACACGAATCCAGCAGGCAAATGGTGTTCACCTCTTTTTTTCTTTTTTTTTCAATCGGATTCCTAAGTAAAGTTTTATACTTAGACGATGTCACCGACTGATCTTTTTATAAACTGTACCCAAAGTGCTTACATGTTATGTTTTAGGGGCCCATCATTGTTTATATGCATTCCAACAATCATTCTGGCTATAAATGTTCGTTAGCTCTAAGAAACCCACTACGAACAATATAATGAAATATGTTAAAGAAAAGACCCACAGAAGACCACAAAGGGCATTTGTTTTCCTAACTATATATATTGACATGGCTTCAAGAATAAATAGCAATTTGTGTCAATGATAATCAATGCTTACTGACGTTCTTTCAATATGCGAACACACTTAAAAAATAAATGACATATGATATGACATCTTAAGAAGCACGAATGGATCCTGATTATGATCCTGAATAGATTTCATTCGATTAAAATGACAGCTTAATTCAATAATTTGTTATCTTAATGTCGTAGTGCTTATGAGACGATAAATGAATCCCAAGAGACGTTTGTTAGCGTAATAGGTGCTTTATTCATTCACCGTAGATTCTTGGTGTTCGATAACGCAGAAACGAAAAAAAACAACCTGCAATTGGCAGAATAATAAAACAAAACATGTCTCAGTATTTCAAACAATTACAAATGTCATCTTCACAAATACATGATCATATGAATGAAAATAAAAACAAAGCAATTACTAAACATATATATTGTATATCCTCTTGATTAAATATCATATTAAGTAATTACAAATTGATCTCCAAATCAAATCTGTTTCATCTTGCTTCTCTTGTATAATCACTGAAATAAAATATTATAGTAATTTACGTCTTCTTCTTCTTTCTTCTTCGGGGACAAGTCTACCTCCTTCACAGTTGAAGATTCTTGCAGACTGATGAGTGTGTGTGTGCTTACGAGAGCCAGGTGCATGGTGCAATGCTATTACTTAATGAATGACATAATTAAATCTAAACATCAAATTAGCTGTAAGAATCTCATCAAACAGTAATATAAATCTAGCAATCAGAGCATCATACTTGCATCAGGGAAACAAGAAATACATGCATTAATCTGTTAGTATTCATAATACACTGGAACAATAACCAAATTGTCCCATAACATCAGTATACATATAAATTGTTAAACGCATTGCAATATTAGACTGAGTAAAGTTACACAAGGTCTGTTACAAACTTTACCAGAATATCATCAAAACGTACCCAAGGTCTTCAGCAATAAACTACTGAAGCTCTCACCTATAGTGGAGAAGAAAGTGAAGGGTAAAGGGAGACACCAAGAAGCTACCATCAACCAACTCGGCTAGCTCAGCTCAGCAACAGGAGCTGCAAAATGCAAGTCCTCTGATCTTGCCCCTAAAATAATGTAACAACAATAACAGTTACAAGTATTTGCTCTCTAAATCACACCAATGTAAATTATCATATCATCTACAGCTAGTGGTAAATAACTAGACATAAACACAACGGGAAAATATCAACAATATTCTTCATATCATACACCTAAGGTGTATAAAACTATCTTCAACTCACATCTAGGAACAATCTATGGGCGCCGCCATCTTTCTAGCTTATTTACATCTTCCTGCCCTCAACGTTAAGATACATTTTTACTTCACATTGGTGCGAAATACAAAATGGGATAATTAATCTTTCAATTATCTTTACAATCCCTCAAAATATCTTTTCCAATATATGACGAAAGACAGTGTTGCATAAAACAATTTTAGCACAAATGTCTCTGACATTTTATCTATAAACAGCGTAATATGACCAATTAATGCCCTAGCCAAAACTTATGTTCAACGTCATAAACAGGCATTCTTATCATAATTACTTCAAACAGACATCAATATCCACCTCAAACTATTCACTCACTGTGATACAGGATTAAACCAAATATCTATATCTATAAGCATAACTTACTCGAAAATACTGCCAAACAGTTGAACCAAAACCCTCACTAAAAGGAAATCGCGTAACTCTGTAATACACAGCTACAGGCTACAGGCACAGCAAAAACGTCCTCTCCAGTCTCCACCATTGAACGTGACAAAATGTGATTCAATAAAAGTATGTTTGTTAACACATTAACGTTGGCGGCGTATCACACAATGAATCATTCATCCGCAAAATCATGTGCAACACGCGTAGCGAACTAATTTGCATAATCGGACAAGTCCGCGATCTACATAAAACATAAACTAGTCCACATTCCCACATTAATACAACGCAAATGAACATGTTTGTGCACAATACGCATCAAAATTACAGAGTGCAAGCAAAAAGTGATCAACAGAACAGGTTATTCAGAAACAAAGGATACAGACAACAACAATTATATATAAAATGGCTTTAATTGACCTTTGAATGTGCAATTATTACAGTACATACATGTACATGCTCTTCTAACCCCGGAGGAATTATGACTGTCCAATATTTTCACATCTTCCTTCAGACATTTAAATGCTAACTTTATTGGAGGAGCTCGCGCCTGTGAATGTTTTTCGAAACAGATATATGGCGCCATACAAATGCTGTGAATCATCACAATCATCAATATTTGCTCATAATGTATTAACATTCTCAGATACAAGACTGCGGTGAATGATCATACATTTCACCTGGACGTCACTTCAGCCCAGATATCTCTTTGACACATTACTTTGTTTCTTGCTACAATAATCAAACAGGCTGACTGCCACTGACATAAAATCTTATTCAAATCAGATTGCTCATTTATCGTTTCCACTAATCATCTTGATGAATCGTGTAAATATTGATGGTGCTCAGGATGCACATAAATTACGTTATGCGTTAATCCAAGCTCTGAAGCCCGTTCCACTCGCGCCATCATCGAGAAGTAAATGCTCGTTCAGGGGGGGGGGGGGGGGGGCGTTTCACAAAACTTGCCATTAGTGACAAATGACCGTTTTTGTTATAAGCTACTGAAATCCTTGTTTCTGATTGGTTATCAGCAGCTTTGTCACTGATTTTTGCCATTTGTCATTGAAAAAAAAGGCTTTGTGAAACGCCCCCTGATAATTATGACGCGGCAAGACGGCGGCGGTTTACGAGGTAAAGTGTCATATACGTCTCTCATTTTTTTCTGGATCTTCTAGGACAGCGCTCAGTAAATATGCGTAAGTCCTTTGTTGCACACGTGAATACAAAAACAAAAACGCAGCAGCTTTTCTGAGGCGTTTTATTTTGTCACGCCAGGTGAGAGTGACAACGTGTGATCAACGCAAATTGAACAGTGGAAAAATTGCGTTAATCTTTCTGGCGCGTGGCATGCATGTGCAAATTGTCCTCATACGTCCCAATTAGCGTCGGAAATGAAGCATTCGGAATGACGCCTCGGGCGCGACGGGTATTCATATTGACCATAATTATTTCAGTTAATGGTCTAGGAGCCTGTCCCGAAATAGTCACCATACTCTACCCATAACATTTAACCCCTTAGACCAATACAGTCATTGATAACAAAATAAATAAAAAAAGATTGTCAGCCTGGCCGTAGCCGTTGGGTTTAGCCCCATGAGCCCCGAAAACAAAAACAGACCCCAAACTCGGGTCGTTTTCACTTCATCTAGCCCGCGTACCAAGGGCTTTGCTGCAACAACGAGGAAGCATGCAAACGAGAAAGCCCTATACATCGTCAATTCCCTTGCTTGCTGCGAGACTCTTAATATTTAGAAATATGAACGCGTTCGCAACTATTAAGGCAACCATATGCAATGAACGAAGTTAGTGCTAGTGCTACTGCTACCTTGGCTATTTCTGAATGGTTCTCAGTCAGGTTTGTACTGTGTAGGTTCTCACGCTAAAATGAATAATGTTTTGCAATAAATGTACAGTTACTTCCAGGACAAAAGGTGCTCCTTTTATGTGACAATGGATAGATCACACGCTAAAATGGCTTCAGAGGGGTTACGACGAACTTTGAAAGATTACTACGTTATTCACAATTGACGCAAGATATTTTTAAAGGCCTTTCGAAAAGCCCGATCTCTGAAGCCGAAGATGATAGGATTGAAAACCAAACTTATTGTATGCAACACCAGGAAGGAATTATTTTGTACCATAATAGTAAAAGGTGATAGGTACGTTGTAAGCCATACTATGAGATACAGGGGAAACGGAAACCAGAAGATAATGAAGGCTGTCACGACAAGGGAGATAGTCTTAAATGCTTTCAATCGGCCATCTTGTACTGGGAGTTGCTGCTGTTGGAACTGAATGATCACTCTTTGACTCGCAATCTTTCTCGCTTGTTTCACTGCGATGTGAAGAATCAAAGCATTGATGGCAAGCAGCGCAACCATAAAAATGGCGGTCACACAAAATGATAACCAGGTGATGGCTACGCTCAATGTCCCAGTTAATAAGGGAGCCCCACAGTCCGTTTGTTTATGGTCTTGACTTGTATGTGATCCATGCGCTAAGTTAACAGATCGGGCGGTGTTCAACAAAATACTAAGAAGCCAAAGACATCCCAGGGCAATGGCAATGCGTCTAAACGTCACCAGGCTGGCATAACGTAATGGCTTCGTAACAGCTATGAATCGATCTGCAGTCAACGCCACAATGTGACAAAACGAAACACCAGATAGTACATTCAAGGGTAGAGTATAGTAAGGAGTATTTTCTTCAGCGGAGCACCATGCATCGAATTTAAAGACTGATGCATACACATTGAGTGGAATCCCAACAAGGGCGTCGAGGAGATTAGAGATAGCGAGGCTCACAATAATGGCATTTGTTGGTGTTCGGAGGCTGTACTGTCTGTAAACTGCTAACACTAACAGGGCGTTGCTGACGACGATGCAAGGTAAGAAAGGAGTAATACATACCATGACAACTATTTTGCCAGCAAATTGATGATGTGCAAAAAGAGATGATTCCGTACTTTCATTCATTGTGATGGAACTCTTTAAATGCAATGAAAAAGACTAGTTGAGATCCAAATTCATGGACTTCGATGAATCTGAATCTCTCACGAAATAGGACTGGCCAAGCTAATTAAGACAAAAGTATTCACTGGGTAGTATTTGCACATTAACACGATTGAAATCGAATTAAAATGATATGGAAGAGTGAAGTACTGAATATTGGTGCAACTTTGTTTGTTTTCTGGTATGTCCAATGATCGAGCCGATGGCAGTACAATATGATGGAACATCTCTGTACAGCGTATCACGCTATTCCCGCCATACACCGCGTAATGTGAGTGACTGTATACTGGCAAAGTTTTCAATTAATATCATCAAGGTTATTAGCTCGTGTCAGGTTGTCAGATACAATCTCTGCCTGGCTATCCAACATTGACATGTACGTCGTATAAAAAAAAAACTTCGCTTTTCACAAGTCATGAACTTGCTCTCAGTATTTTCCATTCATAGAAATCTAGTCAACAAAAACAGGTAGTAAAACTGGAACAAGCAAAATAGGCGTGATTGCTCTGTGGTAAAGGGCAGTGGTCTCGTAATCGAGGATTCCCGGGTTCGAGAATAAGTTAAAATTGATGGGCTATATAGTGTCCTTTGGTAAGGCACTATCCCTCATTGCTAAGTCACCCGGAGAGGACTTAATGCCGTTTTTTCTTACTCGGTTGCTAATGGTGTTCCTGGTCATCTTTAAAGTCCTGTCATGCCTTCTTTATGAAGAATTACAAAATGGGTTCAAGAATGTAGCCAATGAGAAGCGTCGAAATGGATCGTGTGCGTGCATTAATGTTTGCAAAGACACGGGGAGTGCATTGTGGTGATAACAACCGTCAATTTCCCGACGTAATACTCTTATTGTAGACCCATCTAATAAAACAAATAATTAATGTTTTTAGCTCGTTCAGTATCCTAATTTGATTTCAACCCGTTGCAGTGCATATTCAAACGCACTCGCAAACATGTATTATTTGTATACAATCTTCAGCATGTTTGGAAACACTCACGACAGCACTGACGATGTCAAGAGAAACTGAATGTAAAACCAACATTTTTGGGTTCTACAAAAAAAAAATTGACGAAGACTTTTTACAAAGAAGACTAATTACAAAGAAATCCATATTGATATCTCTCTCTCTCTCCCTCTCTCTCTCTCTCTCTCTCTCTCTCTCTCTCACGCACACACACCCGTGCGCACACACTCCACTTTATCTCTTCCTCTATCTCTCTCTCTCTCTTGATTTGGCCTTCTTCCTTAAACACGAAATATAGTTCGGCTCATTCAGATTACTATGGTTTTCACCCCCATTAATTATACCCAGACGTTGTGTGTCCGGAAATGGTTTATATCCGGACAGTTGATTAAAAACAGCAATTAATTTGAAGTAGTTTACAACCAATATTCATAAATATTTTAAGACTGATGTTATATAATATCATACAGAACAAATGTTCATGTGGTTGTAGTCCTATTTGATGAATATGTTTAATCAATTCCAAAGGCATAAGAGAAGGCGGGAAACACAAACCCCATCATACTATACTGTTAGGCACACACACGAATCCAGCAGGCAAATGGTGTTCACCTCTTTTTTTCTTTTTTTTTCAATCGGATTCCTAAGTAAAGTTTTATACTTAGACGATGTCACCGACTGATCTTTTTATAAACTGTACCCAAAGTGCTTACATGTTATGTTTTAGGGGCCCATCATTGTTTATATGCATTCCAACAATCATTCTGGCTATAAATGTTCGTTAGCTCTAAGAAACCCACTACGAACAATATAATGAAATATGTTAAAGAAAAGACCCACAGAAGACCACAAAGGGCATTTGTTTTCCTAACTATATATATTGACATGGCTTCAAGAATAAATAGCAATTTGTGTCAATGATAATCAATGCTTACTGACGTTCTTTCAATATGCGAACACACTTAAAAAATAAATGACATATGATATGACATCTTAAGAAGCACGAATGGATCCTGATTATGATCCTGAATAGATTTCATTCGATTAAAATGACAGCTTAATTCAATAATTTGTTATCTTAATGTCGTAGTGCTTATGAGACGATAAATGAATCCCAAGAGACGTTTGTTAGCGTAATAGGTGCTTTATTCATTCACCGTAGATTCTTGGTGTTCGATAACGCAGAAACGAAAAAAAACAACCTGCAATTGGCAGAATAATAAAACAAAACATGTCTCAGTATTTCAAACAATTACAAATGTCATCTTCACAAATACATGATCATATGAATGAAAATAAAAACAAAGCAATTACTAAACATATATATTGTATATCCTCTTGATTAAATATCATATTAAGTAATTACAAATTGATCTCCAAATCAAATCTGTTTCATCTTGCTTCTCTTGTATAATCACTGAAATAAAATATTATAGTAATTTACGTCTTCTTCTTCTTTCTTCTTCGGGGACAAGTCTACCTCCTTCACAGTTGAAGATTCTTGCAGACTGATGAGTGTGTGTGTGCTTACGAGAGCCAGGTGCATGGTGCAATGCTATTACTTAATGAATGACATAATTAAATCTAAACATCAAATTAGCTGTAAGAATCTCATCAAACAGTAATATAAATCTAGCAATCAGAGCATCATACTTGCATCAGGGAAACAAGAAATACATACATTAATCTGTTAGTATTCATAATACACTGGAACAATATTAATTGTCCCATAACATCAGTATACATATAAATTGTTAAACGCACTGCAATATTAGACTGAGTAAATTTACACAAAGTCTGTTACAAACTTTACCAGAATATCATCAAAACGTACCCAAGGTCTTCAGCAATAAACTACTGAAGCTCTCAACTATAGTGGAGAAGAAAGTGAAGGGTAAAGGGAGACACCAAGAAGCTACCATCAACCAACTCAGCTAGCTCAGCTCAGCAACAGAAGCTGCAAAATGCAAGTCCTCTGATCTTGCCCCTAAAATAATGTAACAACAATAACAGTTACAAGTATTTGCTCTCTAAATCACACCAATGTAAATTATCATATCATCTACAGCTAGTGGTAAATAACTAGACATAAACACAACGGGAAAATATCAACAATATTCTTCATATCATAAACCTAAGGTGTATAAAACTATCTTCAACTCACATCTAGGAACAATCTATGGGCGCCGCCATCTTTCTAGCTTATTTACATCTTGCTGCCCTCAACGTTAAGATACATTTTTACTTCACATTGGTGCGAAATACAAAATGGGATAATTAATCTTTCAATTATCTTTACAATCCCTCAAAATATCTTTTCCAATATATGACGAAAGACAGTGTTGCATAAAACAATTTTAGCACAAATGTCTCTGACATTTTATCTATAAACAGCGTTATATGACCAATTAATGCCCTAGCCAAAACTTATGTTCAACGTCATAAACAGGCATTCTTATCATAATTACTTCAAACAGACATCAATATCCACCTCAAACTATTCACTCACTGTGATACAGGATTAAACCAAATATCTATATCTATAAGCATAACTTACTCGAAAATACTGCCAAACAGTTGAACCAAAACCCTCACTAAAAGGAAACCGCGTAACTCTGTAATACACAGCTACAGGCTACAGGCACAGCAAAAACGTCCTCTCCAGTCTCCACCATTGAACGTGACAAAATGTGATTCAATAAAAGTATGTTTGTTAACACATTAACGTTGGCGGCGTATCACACAATAAATCATTCATCCGCAAAATCATGTGCAACACGCGTAGCGAACTAATTTGCATAATCGGACAAGTCCGCGATCTACATAAAACATAAACTAGTCCACATTCCCACATTAATACAACGCAAATGAACATGTTTGTGCACAATACGCATCAAAATTACAGAGTGCAAGCAAAAAGTGATCAACAGAACAGGTTATTCAGAAACAAAGGATACAGACAACAACAATTATATATAAAATGGCTTTAATTGACCTTTGAATGTGCAATTATTACAGTACATACATGTACATGCTCTTCTAACCCCGGAGGAATTATGACTATCCAATATTTTCACATCTTCCTTCAGACATTTAAATGCTAACTTTATTGGAGGAGCTCGCGCCTGTGAATGTTTTTCGAAACAGATTATGGCGCCATACAAAATGCTGTGAATCATCACAATCATCAATATTTGCTCATAATGTATTAACATTCTCAGATACAAGACTGCGGCGAATGATCATACATTTCACCTGGACGTCACTTCAGCCCAGATATCTCTTTGACACGGTAATTTGTTTCTTGCTACAATAATCAAACAGGCTGACTGCCACTGACATAAAATCTTATTCAAATCAGATTGCTCATTTATCGTTTCCACTAATCATCTTGATGAATCGTGTAAATATTGATGGTGCTCAGGATGCACATAAATTACGTTATGCGTTAATCCAAGCTCTGAAGCCCGTTCCACTCGCGCCATCATTGAGAAGTAAATGCTCGTTCAGGGGGGCGTTTCACAAAACTTGCCATTAGTGACAAATGACCGTTTTTGTTATAAGCTACTGAAATCCTTGCTTCTGATTGGTTATCAGCAGCTTTGTCACTGATTTTTGCCATTTGTCATTGAAAAAAAAGGCTTTGTGAAACGCCCCCTGATAATTATGACGCGGCAAGACGGCGGCGGTTTACGAGGTAAAGTGTCATATACGTCTCTCATTTTTTTCTGGACCTTCTAGGACAGCGCTCAGTAAATATGCGTAAGTCCTTTGTTGCACACGTGAATACAAAAACAAAAACGCAGCAGCTCTTCTGAGGCGTTTTATTTTGTCACGCCAGGTGAGAGTGACAACGTGTGATCAACGCAAATTGAACAGTGGAAAAATTGCGTTAATCTTTCTGGCGCGTGGCATGCATGTGCAAATTGTCCTCATACGTCCCGATTAGCGTCGGTAATGACGCATTCGGAATGACGCCTCGGGCGCGACGGGTATTCAATATTGACCATATTTATTTCAGTTAATGGTCTAGGATCCTGTCCCGAAATAGTCACCCTACTCTATCCATAACATGTAACCCCTTGGACCAATACAGTCATTGATAACAAAAAAGAAAGATTGTCAGCCTGGCCGTAGCCGTTGGGTTTAGCTCCATGAGCCCCGAAAACAAAAACAGACCCCAAACTCGGGTCGTTTTCACTTCATCTAGCCCGCGTACCAAGTGCTTTTGCTGCAACAACGAGGAAGCATGCAAACGAGAAAGCCCTATACATCGTCAATTCCCTTGCTTGCTGCGAGGCTCTTAATATTTAGACTTATGAATGCGTTCGCAACTATTATGGCAACCATATTAGAGCTACTGCTACTTTGGCTAAAATAAATAATGTTTTGCAATAAATGTTACTTCCAGGACAAAAGGTGCTCCTTTTATGTGACAATGGATAGATCACACGCTAAAATGGCGTCAGAGGGGTTACGACGAACTTTGAAAGATTACTACGTTATTCACAATTGACGCAAGATATTTTGAAAGGCCTTTCGAAAAGCCCGATCTCTGAAGCCATAGATGATAGGATTGAAAACCAAACTTATTGTATGCAACACCAGGAAGGAATTATTTAGTACCATAATAGTAAAAGGTGATAGGTACGTTGTAAGCCATACTATGAGATACAGGGGAAACGGAAACCAGAAGATAATGAAGGCTGTCACGACAAGGGAGATAGTCTTAAATGCTTTCAATCGGCCATCTTGTACTGGGAGTTGCTGCTGTTGGAACTGAATGATCACTCTTTGACTCGCAATCTTTCTCGCTTGTTTCACTGCGATGTGAAGAATCAAAGCATTGATGGCAAGCAGCGCAACCATAAAAATGGCGGTCACACAAAATGATAACCAGGTGATGGCTACGCTCAATGTCCCAGTTAATAAGGGAGCCCCACAGTCCGTTTGTTTCTGGTCTTGACTTGTATGTGATCCATGCGCTAAGTTAACAGATCGGGCGGTGTTCAACAAAATACTAAGAAGCCAAAGACATCCCAGGGCAATGGCAATGCGTCTAAACGTCACCAGGCTGGCATAACGTAATGGCTTCGTAACAGCTATGAATCGATCTGCAGTCAACGCCACAATGTGACAAAACGAAACACCAGATAGTACATTCAAGGGTAGAGTATAGTAAGGAGTATTTTCTTCAGCGGAGCACCATGCATCGAATTTAAAGACTGCTGCATACACATTGAGTGGAATCCCAACAAGGGCGTCGAGGAGATTAGAGATAGCGAGGCTCACAATAATGGCATTTGTTGGTGTTCGGAGGCTGTACTGTCTGTAAACTGATAACACTAACAGGGCGTTGCTGACGACGATGCAAGGTAAGAAAGGAGTAATACATACCATGACAACTATTTTGCCAGCAAATTGATGATGTGTAAAAAGAGATGATTCCGTACTTTCATTCATTGTGATGGAACTCTTTAAATGCAATGAAATAGACTAGTTGAGATCCAAATTCATGGACTTCGATGAATCTGAATCTCTCACGAAATAGGACTGGCCAAGCTAATTAAGACAAAAGTATTCACTGGGTAGTATTTGCACATTAACACGATTGAAATCGGATTAAAATGATATGGAAGAGTGAAGTACTGAATATTGGTGCAACTTTGTTTGTTTTCTGGTATGTCCAATGATCGAGCCGATGGCAGTACCATATGATGGAACATCTCTGTACAGCGTATCACGCTATTCCCGCCATACACCGCGTAATGTGAGTGACTGTATACTGGCAAAGTTTTCAATTAATATCATCAAGGTTATTAGCTCGTGTCAGGTTGTCAGATACAATCTCTGCCTGGCTATCCAACATTGACATGTACGTCGTATAAAAAAAAAACTTCGCTTTTCACAAGTCATGAACTTGCTCTCAATATTTTCCATTCATAGAAATCTAGTCAACAAAAACAGGTAGTAAAACTGGAACAAGCAAAATAGGCGTGATTGCTCTGTGGTAAAGGGCAGTGGTCTCGTAATCGAGGATTCCCGGGTTCGAGAATAAGTTAAAATTGATGGGCTATATAGTGTCCTTTGGTAAGGCACTATCCCTCATTGCTAAGTCACCCGGAGAGGACTTAATGCCGTTTTTTCTTACTCGGTTGCTAATGGTGTTCCTGGTCATCTTTAAAGTCCTGTCATGCCTTCTTTATGAAGAATTACAAAATGGGTTTAAGAATGTAGCCAATGAGAAGCGTCGAAATGGATCGTGTGCGTGCATTAATGTTTGCAAAGACACGGGGAGTGCATTGTGGTGATAACAACCGTCAATTTCCCGACGTAATACTCTTATTGTAGACCCATCTAATAAAACAAATAATTAATGTTTTTAGCTCGTTCAGTATCCTAATTTGATTTCAACCCGTTGCAGTGCATATTCAAACGCACTCGCAAACATGTATTATTTGTATACAATCTTCAGCATGTTTGGAAACACTCACGACAGCACTGACGATGTCAAGAGAAACTGAATGTAAAACCAACATTTTTGGGTTCTACAAAAAAAAAATTGACGAAGACTTTTTACAAAGAAGACTAATTACAAAGAAATCCATATTGATATATCTCTCTCTCTCCCTCTCTCTCTCTCTCTCTCTCTCACGCACACACACCCGTGCGCACACACTCCACTTTATCTCTTCCTCTATCTCTCTCTCTCTCTTGATTTGGCCTTCTTCCTTAAACACGAAATATAGTTCGGCTCATTCAGATTACTATGGTTTTCACCCCCATTAATTATACCCAGACGTTGTGTGTCCGGAAATGGTTTATATCCGGACAGTTGATTAAAAACAGCAATTAATTTGAAGTAGTTTACAACCTATATTTCATAAATATTCTAAGACTGATGTTATATAATATTATACAGGACAAATATTCATGTGGTTTTAGTGCTATTCGATGAATATTTGTAATCAATTTCAAAGGCATAAGAGAAGGCTTTATATCTATGAAGTATTCGGACACACAACCCCCATCAAACTATTCTGTTAAGCACACAGACGAATCCAAAAGGCAAATGGTGTTCACCTCTTTTTTTTTGGTTTTTCACTAGGATTCCTAGGTAAAGTTTGATACTTAGACGATGTCACCGACTAATCTTTTTATATACTGTACCCAAAGTGCTTACATGTTATGTTTCAGGGGCCTATCATTGTTTATTTGCATTTCAACAATCATTCCGGCTATAAATGTTCATTAGATCTAAGAAACCCACCCAAGACGAAAATCCAATTGAATCCCCATTGAATGTCCCCATTGAATCCCAATTGGCAATTTGGAGTAAATGGAAAGTGAAACAATGGGTACCCATTGAAACCAATTGGCAATTGGTCCCCATTGAAACCAATTGGCAATTGGTTTTAATGGGGACCAATTTTGCCAATTGGTTCCAATGGGGACCAATTGCCAATTGGTTTCAATGGGTACCCATTGTTTCACATTCCATGTACTCCAAATTGCTAATTGGTATTGAATTGGGATTCAATGGGCGCATTCAATGGGGATTCAATTGGTAAATCGATCCAGTTAGAAGAACCAGTGATAAATTACTGATACTTCATAATCGATATTGGCAACTGTCCACCAGTTAGGTATATTCCAATATCATTTGCATTAACTTCATCACATAGATCATTTGAAGTGAATTCAAGAGTTTCATTTACAGTGATACAGGCTCGTACACTTATATATACTAAATATGTATAATGTTTCTTGGTTAGTAATCATAATAATCAATATATCTATTGCTAAAACGTGAATGTAATTGTTACATGATCAGACAAAATAATCTATTGGTTAATAAAAATTGCCGAAAGAAAAAAGAAATCACAAAATTGATGTGCATTGTCATATTTTGCTTAACAAATCATGGTAAATTTATTTTTCTGTGACACGTGTAAAGTGATAATGAATATTCATGAGATGCCTAGATTTGTTGGTTTCTATTGGTTTCTGTTGGTTTATATTGGTCCTATTGTTTTGTATTGGTCTTATCATGGTCCTAATGGTTTCTATTGGTCCAATTGGTTTCTATTTAGCATTGGTCCTATTGGTTTCTATTGATTTCAATTGGCCCTATTAAACTTTAATGGAATTTCAATTGGTTTCAATTGGACCAATTGAAGTCCAAATTAAGGCCAATTGGTCCAATTGAAACCAATTGGGGACCCATTAAAGTCTAATGGGGCCTAGGCCAATGGGGCCAATCTGGACCAATTGAAACCAATTGGGGACCCATTAAAGTCTAATGGGGCCTAGGCCAATGGGGCCAATGGGGCCAATTCGTTCAATGGGGCCAATCTGGACAATTTGAAACCAATTGGGGACCCATTAAAGTCTAATGGGGCCTAGGCCAATGGGGCCAATTCGTTCAATGGGGCCAATCTGGACCAATTGAAACCATCTGAAGTCCTATTAAAGTCCCATTGAAACCTGTTAAAACCTATTGAGACCAATTGGAACCATTATTGAAACCAATTGAAACCAATTGAAATTTCAATTGGTGTTCAATTGGTTTCAATTGGATTTTCGTCTTGGGCACTACGAACAATAAAATGAAATATGTTAAAGAAAAGACCCACAGAAGACCACAAAGGGCATTTGTTTTTCTAACTATATACATTGACATGGCATCAAGAATAAATAGCAATTTGTGTCAATGATAATCAATGTTTACTGACGTTCTTTCAATATGCGAACGCACTTAAAAAATCAATGACATATGACATCTTAAGAAGCATAAATGGATCCTGATTATGATCCTGAGTAGATTTCATTCGATTAAAATGACAGCTTAATTCAAAAATTTGTTATCTTAATACAACGCAAATGAACAGGTTTGTGCACATTAAGCATCAAAATTATATAGTGCAAGCATAAAGTGACCAACAGACGGTTCTTCAGAGGCTACCGACAACCGAAAATTCTAAATAAAATGGCTTTAATTGACCTTTGAATGTGCAATTTCAGTACATACATGCTCCTCTAACCCCGGAGGAGTTACGACTGTCCAATATTTTCACATCTTCCTTCAGACATTTAAATGCTTACTTAATTGGAGGAGCTCGCGCCTGTGAGTGCTTTTCGAAACAGATATATGGCGCCATACAAATGCTGTGAATCATCACAATCATCAATATTTGCTCATCATGTATTAAAATTCTCAGAGACAAGACTGCGGCGAATGATCATATATTTCACCTGGACGTCACTTCAGCCCAGATACCCCTTTGACACATTACTTTGTTTCTTGCTACAATATTAATCAAACAGGCTGACTGCCACTGACATAAAATCTTATTCAAATCAGATTGCTCATTTATCGTTTCCACTTATCATCTTGATGAATCGTGTAAATATTGATGGTGCTCAGGATGCACATACATTACGTTATGCGTTAATCCAAGCTCTGAAGCCCGTTTCACTCGCGCCATCATTGAGAAGTAAATGCTCGTTCAGGGGGACGTTTCACAAAACTTGTCATTAGTGACAAATGACAGTTTTTGTTATAAGCTACTGAAATCCTTGCTTCTGATTGGTTATCAGCAGATTTGTCACTGATTTTTGCCATTTTTCATTGAAAAAAAGGCTTTGTGAAACGTCCCCTGATAATTATGACGCGGCAAGACGGCGGCGGTTTACGAGGTAAAGTGTCATACGCCTCTCATGTTTTCTGTATCTTCTAGCAAAGCGCCCAGTAAATACGCGTAAGTCTTTTGTTGCACACGTTAATAACAAACAACACAGCAGCTTTTCTAAGGCGGTTTATTTTGTCGCGTCAAGTTAGAGTGTCATCGTGTGATCTATGCAAATTGAACAGTGAAAACATTGCGTTGATCTTTCTGGAGCGTGGCATGCATGTGCAAATTGTCCTCATAAGTCCCGATTAGCGTCGGTAATGACGCATTCGGAATGACGCCTCGGGCGCGACGGGTATTCAATATTGACCATAATTATTTCAGTTAATGGTCTAGGAGCCTGTCCCGAAATAGTCACCATACTCTACCCATAACATTTAACCCCTTAGACCAATACAGTCATTGATAACAAAATAAATAAAAAAAGATTGTCAGCCTGGCCGTAGCCGTTGGGTTTAGCCCCATGAGCCCCGAAAACAAAAACAGACCCCAAAGTCGGGTCGTTTTCACTACATCTAGCCCGCGTACCAAGTGCTTTGCTGCAACAACGAGGAAGCATGCAAACGAGTAAGCCCTAAAACATCGTCAATTTCCTTGCTTGCTGCGAGGCTCTTAATATCTAGACTTATGAATGCGTTCGCAACTATTAGAGCAACCATACGCAATGAACCAAGTTAGAGCTACTGCTACTTCGGCTACTTCTGACAGGCCCTCAGTCAGGTTTGTAGTTTGTAGGTTCTTACGCTAAAATGAATTAATATTTTCCAATAAATGTAAAGTTACTTCCAGGACAAAAGGTGCTCCTTTCATGCGAAACTGGAAAGATCACACCGTAAAATGGCGTCAAAGGGTTTACGACGAGCTTTGAAAGATTAGTACGTTATTCACAATTGACGCAAGATATTTTGAAAGGCCTTTCGAAAAGCCCGATCTCTAAGGCCGTAGATGATAGGATTGAAAACCAAACTTATTGTATGCAATACCAGGAAGGAATTATTTTGTACCATAATAGTAAAAGGTGATAGGTACGTTGTAAGCCATACTATGAGATACAGGGGAAACGGAAACCAGAAGATAATGAAGGCTGTCACGACAAGGGAGATAGTCTTAAATGCTTTCAATCGGTCATCTTGTACTGGGAGTTGCTGCTGTTGGAACTGAATGATCACTCTTTGACTCGCAATCTTTCTCGCTTGTTTCACTGCGATGTGAAGAATCAAAGCATTGATGGCAAGCAGCGCAACCATAAAAATGGCGGTCACACAAAATGATAACCAGGTGATGGCTACGCTCAATGTCCAGTTAATAAGGGAGCCCCACAGTCCGTTTGTTTCTGGTCTTGACTTGTATGTGATCCATGCGCTAAGTTAACAGATCGGGCGGTGTTCAACAAAATACTAAGAAGCCAAAGACATCCCAGGGCAATGGCAATGCGTCTAAACGTCACCAGGCTGGCATAACGTAATGGCTTCGTAACAGCTATGAATCGATCTGCAGTCAACGCCACAATGTGACAAAACGAAACACCAGATAGTACATTCAAGGGTAGAGTATAGTAAGGAGTATTTTCTTCAGCGAAGCACCATGCATCGAATTTAAAGACTGATGCATACACATTCAGTGGAATCCCAACAAGGGCGTCGAGGAGATTAGAGATAGCGAGGCTCACAGTAATGGCATTTGTTGGTGTTCGGAGGCTGTACTGTCTGTAAACTGCTAACACTAACAGGGCGTTGCTGACGATGATGCAAGGTAAGAAAGGAGTAATACATACCATGACAACTATTTTGCCAGCAAATTGATGATGTGCAAAAAGAGATGGTTCCGTACTCTCATTCATTGTGATGATACTCTTTAAAATGCAATGAAATAGACTAGTTGAGATCCAAATTCATGGACTTCGATGAATCTGAGTCTCTCACAAAATAGGACTGGCCAAGCTAATTAAGACAAAAGCATTCACTGGGTAATATTTGCACATTAACACGATTGAAATCGGATTAAAATGATATGGAAGAGTGAAGTACTGAATATAAATGCAACTTTTTTTTGTTTTCTGGTATGTCCAATAATCGATGCGATGGCAGTACCAAAATGGAACATCTCTGGACAGCGTATCATGCAACTCCCGCCATACACCGCGTAACGTGAGTGACTGTATACTGGCAAAGTTTTCAATTAAGAATCATCACGGTTATTAACTCTTGTTAGGTTGGTAGGTATAATCTTTGCCTGGCTATCCAACATTTAGCTGTTCCCTTAAATGGTATACATGTACGTCGTATAATAGAAAACCTTCGCTTTTCATAAGTCATGAACTTGCTCTCAGCATTTTCCATTCGTAGAAATCCAGTCAACAAAAACAAGTAATGAAACTGGAAAAAGCAAAAGAGGCGTGATGGCTCAGTGGTAAAGGGCAGTGGTTTAAGATTCGAGGACTCCCGGGTTCGAGACTAAGTTATAATTGATGGGCTATATAGTGTCCTTTGGTAAGGCACTATTCCTCATTGCTAAGTCACCCGTAGAGGACTTAGAGCCGTTTTTCTTACTCGGTTGTTAATGGTGTTCCTGGTCATCTTTGAAGTCCTGTCATGCCTTCTTTATGAAGAATTACAAAATGGGTTCAAGAATGTAGCCAATGAGAAGCGTCGAAATGGATCACGTGTGCGTGCATTGCTGTTTAGCAAAGACACGGGGAGTGCATTGGGGTGATAACCACCGTCAATTTCCCGACGTAATACTCATATTGTAGACCCATCTAATAAAACAAATAATTATGTTTTTAGCTCGTTCAGTATCCTAATTTGATTTTGACTCGTTGCAGTACATATTCAAATGCACTCGCAAACATGTATTATTTGTATACAATCTTCAGCATGTTTGGAAACACTCACGACAGCACTGACGTTGTCAAGAGAAACTGAATATAAAACCAACATTTTTTCGTTCTACAAAAAAAAAATTGACGAAGACTCACTAATTACAAAGTAATCTATATTGATATATCTCTCTCTCACACGCACACACACACACACACCCGCGCGCACACACTCAATCTGAATCTTCCCCTCTCTCTCTCTCTCTCTCTCTTGATTTGGCCTTCTTCATTACACACGAGATATGGTTCGGCTCATTCATGTTACTATGATTCTCATCCCCACTAATTATACCCAGACGTTGTAGTCCGAATTCACAAAGGAGGTTTGTCGACAAACCTCTTTTGTGAATTCGGGCCACTGTGTTCGGACAGTAAGTTGATTAAAAACAGCAATTAATTTGAAAAAGTTTACAACCAATATTTCATAAATATTTTAAGACTGATGTTATGTAATATCATACAGGACAAATGTTCATGTGGTTGTAGTCCTATTTGATGAATATTTTTAATCAATTCCAAAGGCATGAGAGAAGGCTTTATATTAATCAAGGACACACAAACCCCATCACACTATTCTGTTAGACACACAGACGAATCCAAAAGGCAAATGGTGTTCAACTCGTTTTTTGTTTTTTCAATCAGATTCCTAAGTAAAGTTTGATACTTAGACGATGTCACCGACTGATCTTTTTATAAACTGTACCCAAAGTGCTTACATGTTATGTTTTAGGGGCCCATCATTGTTTGTTCGCATTTCAACAATCATTCTGGCTATAAATGTTCGTTAGATCTAAGAAACCCACTACGAACAATAAAATGAAATATGTTAAAGAAAAGACCCACATAAGACCAAAAAGTGCATTTTGTTTTCCTAACTATATATATTGACATGGCATCAAGAATAAATAGCAATTCGTGTCAATGATAATCAATGCTTACTGACGTTCTTCCAATATGCGAACACACTTAAAAAATCAATGACACATGACATCTTAAGAAGATCGAATGGATCCTGATTATTATCCTGAATAGATTTCATTCAATTAAAATGACAGCTTAATTCAATAATTTGTTAGCTTAATGTCGTAGTGCTTATGAGACGATAAATGAAGCCCAGTAGACGTTTGTTAGCGTAATAGGTGCTTTATTCATTCACCGTTGATTCTCGGTGTTCGATCACGCAGAAACGGAAAAAAAAACTTGCAATTGGCAGAATAATAAAACAAAACATGTCTTAGTATTCCAAACAATTACAAATGTCATGGTCACAAATACATGATCATCTGAATGAAAATAAAAACAAATTAATTACTAAACAGAGATATTGTATACCCTCTTGATTAAATATCATATTAAG
>JAVYIG010017220.1:0-27305 GCA_035222895.1 Strongylocentrotus droebachiensis
GAGTTCAATGCAAAACAAATTAAAGAGTGTTATTTTTATGCAAGCAAGCTTGAAAAGTAGCCCCCAAAATGATTTTTTTTTCCCCCCTGGTGAGGATTCTTCCAAGCAAGATAAGAAACATACATGGTAGATGAGACATGGGGCCAACAAACTCTACATACAGTACATGTACATGTAGCTTCTTTACACCCAAAATGTGACCCTTTTGTCAGATTGTGATCTGTGATAATCAAAATGAAAACAAATTAAAACAATAGTTAACCTGATGTCCTATTTCTTTCCTATCTTCAAACCTTCATTTTCCTCCTTTTTCTCTCACTGTGGAACTCCAATCAAAGGAGAGATTTGTATGGGTGGACATCTCAAAACTTGTAAAATGGCGAAAAGGTTGTTTAAAAAAAAAAAATCATTATTGAAAACTTTCCTAAAAGCAGGGCCCCATACAAACTGTGTGAAACTGAAAGGGGGTCTAGATTTGAGATTTTTAACATGGGCCCTACATTTACATTACAGTATATAAATATAAGAAATTTCAGGGGCTCGGACCTACATTTAAGGTGCCCATATGACCCGGGCGCCTGTTAGTGCGGAGCCCTGCTAAAAGTATGGTGGCAAAACATCTATTATTAGCAAAATTACAGTCACTTTTCTTTTCAAATTTGACTTTTGCAACTGACAGCGCTTTATTCACCTCCCTTTTTGTGTACAAAATGAGGGCTTCTATTTTCATTCATAGAGAGAAAACAAAAGCGGCTTTTGATCTGTAATTTTGAAACTCATCGGTCTCCTGCAGATGAGTTTTGAGATAAGTTTTAGAGGGTTCGTAAATATATGCTCATAGGGAATATAAGGTCTACACAGTGTACATGTACCAACCTCCTTTATAACAATTGTGATCTTCCACTTTGGTCGAAAGTTAAATTCTTAAAAGTTTTGGTACAAATCTCATCGGGTCATTGGGACCAATTTTTTATTATTATTTTTTTTAATTATTATTATTATTATTATTATTATTATTATTATTATTATTTTTTTTTTTTTGGGGGGGGGAGGGGGCTGATACTTTGTAAGCTTACAAAACATACAAGTGTACAATATCCAGGGTATGTAAAGTTGTTGAGGCTAAATGCAGTGTATTGTACCATGTCTGTGGGTCATGGTTAAACTTCTTTGGTTGAACCAAGAAATCCAGGGCCTAGCTGTTTCATAAAGCTTGTTATCAATAGCAAAATTTACAATAAATGTTAATAAGCTACTAAAATCCTTGCATTTGATTGGCTAAGAGCAAATTTACCATAGTAAAAGCATTTGTTATTGATTAAAAGTTTTATGATACAGGCTCCAGTTTAATGATCACCATGACGTAATGTACTTTGTCCTATACATTCAGTACATTCAGTACATTGTACACTGTAGTACATGTACCTACAGTAACCTGTGCAAAACTTAGGCTGATATATTGGGTATCTACTGTATACTGATTTGAAGTTATGGAAAACGATTACAATGGAAAACGATTACCTTTGACTTGGTTTGGGTTTTTTTTCCACATCAATATACAGTTTGAAGGTCTACCTGAACATGTGGCAAGCATATTTCAAACGTTCATTCTATCATAAATAAACAGAAGTTTAACTTCAGCAACAAATTGTTATTTTGTATGCAGTAAAAAGTTTTGTGATTAATGGAGCTTTGAGTGGGACAATTGGGTTTGAAAATTTTACGGAACATCTATCACTGTTTTCTGTTCAAGACTACTGAGTATGATATCATACATGTACATTTACCCAAAGGGATGCTGCTCCTAACCCCTCTCACCCACAAACTCTTGCTCCTAAAATGCAACTTCTGTATGTTTAAAGTATACACAGATTGTACATGTGTCTTTTGTAAATAATTTAATACCCTTCATACAATTACAAGTACACATGTATGCCCAAGACTCATGTGAAGTACACTATAAGACAGTAGACAAAGGAAACAGTGCTGGTTGGACAAGCCTACATGTAGATCCTTACCTGCATGAGGCACTACAAAAAAACAAATACTGTAAGTTTTCTAATTTATGTATTATTGCAAATCCTGAGAGTAACCAGGGAGTCTATCAACTCCCTCGAGTAACTAGAAACTGGACTGAACAAAAGGCACTTTCGCCTGCTTATTTTGAAGTCAGGAAAAAAAGTATCAGTTGATGATTGACATCATCATAACTACAATGTAATGCACACTTCCTCTTGAGAATAGAGTTACAGAGCTCTCTATATCTCAATTCCCGACAACAATTTCTTTTTTTGTTGCATTCTCACAATTTTCCTCTAGCTAGCTCTACACCCTGCCCCTTCATGTACAGGTGTAGGCCCAAACAATGTATCTCTCAATTTGAATGTAAAAGAAGAGAAGGAAGTCCTCAATTAATTAACAATTAAATCATATTAAATTAAGTGAAAGAGAAAAATATTGAAGCAGCCGTGTATGGTGTACAGTACATGAAAAGTTAGGGGGGTTATTCCATGTGATCTGATTTTGCTCTAAAAAGGACTTTCACTTTATGATATTGCACCACAACAGGAAACTCTCGGTATGGTTTCATGTTCCATACCAGGAAAAGTGAACTCCTCTCTTCAGGATAAAGTGGAATTTCTTTGTGCTTGGAAACCAGATGGCTGACCCCTACTGAGAGCATGGAGGTATTCATCAGACTGGTCACAGCTAGACCAATGACAATTTTACCACTTTAGACTAGTATCGTAGGCATGATTCATACATAACAGGGAATCCCTGGGTGCTCAGAGATTTGGTCTGGTGTCTTTTGATCATCATCTGGGCATATTTTGTCAAAGATGTGTATGTACATGTACATTAGGGTAAGGATTATGACTGCATTCGGGTTTGGTTTTGGTTTGGTTTGGTTTGGTTTGGTTTGGTTTGGTTTGGGGTTTGGAGTTTGGGGTTTGGTATTTGGTTTTGAGGTACTGTACATAAATGTGCACAAAGGGTTAGGTACAGTACATGAACATCTTAAGTTGGATCATGATAACATGTAGTTTGGAATTTGATAAGACTAAACTAAACTGCATATGACCACGTTACCAGAGCAAGAGTTGTAAAATCAATCCCTGCAATGATAATTGTCTGCAAAATTTGCAAGATTAGGATGTCCTACAGTACAAATGTACTTTTCCTACCGTCTGTAACAGAATACCTACATCCAGTGAAAACTGGAAATCCTTGGCTAAAGAGTAATTAAGACCTTTTTCGTTTAAATGGTTGAACAAACAAAAAATTGTATCCTGTTTGTGTACTCTTGAAGAGGAAAGACCCTTTTTGTGTTAAGTGGTTGAACAAAAGAATTGCATCCTGGTACTGTACTCAGGTTGTGCATATAGCATCTCTTGGTTATATTCAAGGATAAATCCATCGATCATCAAAGCCTATTACAAGTTACTACCATGTACAGTACATGTACGGTACTTGGACGAGAAGTCTAAATACAAAGTGAGTAGGCCTACATGTATGGGAGTCTTGGGAGAATAGACCAAAAAGTGAGATACATGTACATGCACCCGTCCTGTATCATGTAAAAGTTTATGAACCTACACATGTTAGACTTGTATTTCTGTGATTCTGACTTGGTTTGTAATATCATCAACGAGAGGGGAAGGGGAGAGGGGGTACTCCACCCATTTATTAGTCCACTGCCTGGCCTGTTTTTGTGTCACAAATTATAAACCCAATCAGCCAAGAAAATTACACGTATATATACACACTCAACACTAAAACAGAGACAGCTCATTCTGTAATTCACTAATTTGGGGGATCACACGATCAGTGTGAGGGATGCATACATACCGGTATACATGTATATAAAGGGAGGAGGGCAAATATCATAGAAGAATAAGAAATGTACAACAGCTGACATAATCTGGACTACCCATCTACATCATTACATGTAGACAGCTCCATATGGACACAAATGTGTGTTAGATCCATGTTACCACCCTCACCTACATGTATCATAAAGTGTGTTTGTGGTTAATAGAAAGTGTATCATCCCGACCATCAAAAAGACCATCAAAACATCTAGTGGTCATTCATAAAGAGGAAGGCCAAATAAAGGGATTCTCAATGCCTTTCTTGTCACGTGACTCATACCATCTGATTTGAACTACAAGACTCTCACATCCAAATAACTTGCACAATGCATGAGTCATTTGGGTGTCCAGACATACATGTAAAACCATCAATACTACCTCATTTACTTTAGAACAGTTGTGTTGTGGAGACCAACAATTACAATATATTGTTGTGTACATGTACATAAAGAAGAAAAAAGAATGAATTAAGAATTAAAGGGATCCGGTAACTTTGTCTCAGATTCTGGAAAAAATTTAGCTCATGCTGCAGTGATAATTATAAACCTTTGGGTCAGTCAGGAACCCCATGAATTTTACAAGCCGATCGCCTGTCTGATTATCAAGATATTTAAGATTGGAATTTACAGATTTTGAAAACCATTCGCCTGACGGTTTTCATTACACTAGTCTATTGGGGAAAACGAGTATGGTAAAACCGGTCACTCAAAGATTTTTACTTTTTTGAGGCACTTCTTGATCATTTTGAAGCGCGATTTGTTTAGGGTTTCAATATTACACCATATCACAGACACTGATAACACGTAGGGCCGTGTATCTCAGATTTAACACTGTTAAACGATCCCTTTAAAGATTTTGCCAATATTTTTTGTAAAGACTATTTTCTTCTGGGCTACAATTTTGTTAAGTGCTCCACTGTGTACATTATGAAGGGTAAGATGAGTGAACACATTAAACTTTTAAATGTAATCATTTCTTTGCAGGTCATTCATACATACTGTATTACCTGCTTTAATTGCTCAAACTAGTGTCTAATACACACAGATTGAAAATAAACAAAACTGAGGGTAAATATCTAAAACTTGATACTGAATTAAACACAAAGAAAATATATTGCCTGTACCCTCTTCTATATCAAGGTGAATTTTCTTTGTTTGCAAGTCAAGTAATGGACACCACCAGCCTGCTCAGCTGGTCATAAAATGAATCATTAATCTGTCTGAGCCTGAGGTCTATCTCTGATTTGCAGGCACAAACGTCCCACTGAGAATAGACCAGTTCAGGTTAGCACATTACTGCAATGACCCGGAATATCCACAGATCTTCAAAACATGAAGAAGTCCCACTTTGTACATTTTGAAATTATCACTCCTTCAGCGATGGAGGTGCTATAGCCTTTGTCTCCCCTTTGCAAAGAATACTTCCACCTGTGTATCATGGAGTGCAATGAATGTGCATGAATGAATAATGATTACATAACCCTCATGAGCACGTATCCAGTATTTCGTCTCCGTGTATTTCAAAAATTGTTCTGCAATGACCTTTATCTGCTCATGCTCAGACTGCAACCGTGAACTGGCTTACACTGTATAACCATCCACACTACATCGTCTACAACTACATGTATACATGTGTACATGCACATGTTCACCTAGAGATGGATATCTAGACAGTTATTTCTTTATTTTGTATCAAATATTTAGTGGGGAGGGGGGGGGGGGGGGGACAAACCAATTCCTTGAATGATATTTCACGATCATCTATTAAGTCTCAAACAGAATACATAGCCTATGCACCTTTTATTTCTCCAATCATTGTGACCTGTACATGTGCATGTGTCATCAGAATGATCAGATGACCATTTTTGGTCTAAACTCTTAGGTACAGTAATTGAGGTTTGCACACACAATTCCAGATGGACAAAGACAGAGTTTGACCCTTTATCAAAACAAATTTTCAGGCAATGTGCATACAGATCTTCAGATTTACTACAGTATTCTACAAACTACTGTTGCTGTTCATGTACACAGGAAATTCTAAACATCGAAGGGAATTTTTTTAAGAAGGCCTATAATTTTGATCCTCACCGATTTTTGCCAGTTAATAATACATAACTCATGACTTGTTTTAGTAGACATACATGTAGTACATATACACCTGTATATCAAGTTCAAAACCTGTTAAATTCATTTAGAATTTTGCAATGTTTGAATCCCTTGCTAGACTATATTTACTAATTATAGTTACTGAACTTGTATGGTATTAAGTATAAATTTAAAAAATAATCATGACACCCTCAAAAAGACCTCAAAACCATAATTCAGGAGGATGAAACAATTAACATTTTAGACATTAATTGTCACTCAAATTTTTCAACATCCTGGCTTACCTTTTGTCTTTTTCTGGACGTGAAGTTTTTCCAGACCAAGAGATACAGCTGCATTAGGAACCCCATATTCAACTCTTTCCTTCCTGAGTTACGACAATTCAACTATCACTCCGATATACGCCAGTACGTCTCAGCAATTAGCAAGAAACAATATGTCCTTCAAATCGACCTTTCACACTAATCTCTTATCTCCCATTGGAGTACTGCAAAAAGAGAGAGAAAAACAAAACATGTTAAATATTGGTTTAAAGAATCAATGTCCTGATCTGTTGATCAATATGAAATTTACTGTTGGGCTCTAAAACTATTTACTTAGCAGAATTTGAATCATTGTTCTACTGCAATGCTGCCGTATTGTATACAATAATACTGCCCTATTGCTGCTGTATTGTTCATATACTTTTCTATTAGAACAAAGGGAAGGGCTCCAGCTCTCGAACCCCCTCATTCAACAGCCCCTGCTTAGTTTTAACTAGGCTTGAGTCGGTACGGTCGATCACACCGGGACCCGACCGTTGCCGTCGGGTCCCGGTTTCGTTTTTTGAGAACCGACGCTCCGAAAAAAATAATGAAATATGTAATAAATTGCAGTTTTGCACAACACTAAAATCATTCCACCTTGAAACTTAAGTATTTAATTGTTACCAATCATATTCCTGTTCTAGCTCATCCTGAATCAATCCGAACTGCTGATATAATATGGGTTGCAAAGCAGTTCGCCCCATGGGGTTGTTGTTGCCAGCTGCTAGTTAGCTACTGTACTGGCCGGGTCTCTCGGCAGGATTAATAAATCAGGTTGAAAGAAACATTAATGTTTGAATAAAAAACGGCTTTCTAAAAAGTACTTCTTTACAACATACCGATCGAATAATTTTTAAAAGACAAACTGGATATTATTTCTTTGACTTTGAACACCGCATGCTTCTTTTAAAAGCTGAAAATTACTTGGTAATCACAAGAAGTTTCGATACGGATAGCTGTTGCAAGGCAAGTTCAGACTAGTCTCGGAAAAATGCGCAGTGCTCCTCGTAGTTAGGTGTAATCCGTTTCAGAACGAACCCAAACAAAGACGTGATCGTAGCGAGAAAAAATCATTAAAAACTACGAGAGCACAATTGGAAAGACAACTACTCAAAATTATCGTAAGCAGATACATAACTTGGAGGAATAATACAATAGTTGTCCAAGAAAAGCCACAGAAATAGTGATATTTAAGGAGTTACTATAGGTACTGATATGTCCGAATTACACGTTATTTGGTTTCTAGCCTCGTGTTCTAACACGAGGCTAGAAACCAAATAACGCCCTCTGCGGTAAAAAGCAGTATAACAAAGGATTCGAGTATTTGCAGCAAGCCCCTTGCGATAAAAATGTACCCAGTTACTCCTCGATTATCACAATTTCTTTGGCATTTCTTGGGCGATTATTGAATTCTTTGTCCAAGTTATTTATCTGATTATCGTAATTTTGAGCAGTAGTTGTCTTTCCAATTGTGCTCTCGTAGTTTTTAATGATTTTTTTCTCGTTACGATCACGTCTTTGTTTGGGTTCGTTCTGGCACGCATTACAGCTAACAAGGAGCACTGCGCATTTTTCCGAGACTAGTCTGAACTTGCCTTGCAACAGCTATCCGTATCGAAACTTCTTGTGATTACCAAGTAATTTTCAGCTTTTAAAAGAAGCAGGCGGTGTTCAAAATCAAAGAAAAAATATCTATTTTGTTTTTAAAAATTATTCGATCGGTATGTTGTAAAGGAGTACTTTTTAGAAAGCCGTTTTATTATTCAAACATTAATGTTTTCTGACCCGATTTATTCAACCTGCATGAATCAAAATGGCGGCTCGATCGTTGTCTTTCTATTTTTGCTCCAGTTTTTTTTACTTTTAGAGGCACGATAATGACACTAAACATCGCCAATCATGGATAAAAATAATGTCAAATGGAAGAATATACCGATCTATGCCGAGGTATGCATGTGTTGATTTATTTGACTGATAAAAAAGGTCACTTTTAAGGGACATACTGATGATGCGCTTTTTATAGAGGCAAGTGACAAATCCTGCGAGCTGATTTCGGGACACCGGGTCCCGATCGGTGCAAGGCCGTCGGGACCCGGTTTATGAAAATCCCGACATGACTCAGGCCTATCCTAGTTTTAACCTAACTCTAACCCTAATCCTAACCCTTAAACCTGCAAAAACTGGTCAATTTTGCAGCAAGGCCGAGTTGTCCCGAGGTCGTAGCTAGCCCAACCCCCTTTCAATGATCATTCTCCCATTTAACATTGTTTTTTAAATACCACTACAATTTACAAAGTAATTCAACATGATCATGTTTAAGGAATTAATTCAAAATAATTATATTGAGAAGTCAATTTATTTGAGTAGACTCTAGATCGAAGAAGAGTGCCATGCATGTATCAACCAACTCCTCTGAATTAAAAAAATTATAATTGTGGACATCATCCGAAAGACAAGATAGAATTCAATTAGTCTATCTCAATTCTAATTTATCTTTTTTTAATGAAGCAACAAATTTAATTCATCAAAATGATTCAAAATTTCAATGATCATGATTCAATATTTTAATAATAAAATCTTAAAAAGTTTAATTTTAATTTTTGTTCAAGTAATATAATAGTCTAAGTATGACACTTGAATTTGAAACATGCAGGCTACCTTATAAATAAACTGAGTTCAGCTTTCGCCATGTAACTGTAAGTACAGAGGCAAGGGCAAAAATATGTTTATGAAACAAGCTGACTGCTCTGTTTCGCTTTCCACCGCAGAGTTTCGGGGTGAAGGGTACCTGGCACACGGTATCGCTCGAATTACACGTGAACCTCTGCTCGCTGTTGCGTGGCATGACAGAGCACAATCCTTCTCAACGCTCCACACATGAACAGCACAGAAAGCAACTTGCTCTCGCCAAATAAATATACATCTTTCATTAAGGACTAGAAAACTGATATCTTACCTCAAAAACATGAGGGAATACGATGATTATCAAGCGTTAAAGAATGAAACATCAAAAGAACTTCCGTGTTATCATCTCTTACTTTCGGGTTGTTGTTTCTCGTTTTCCTCTATTTCCCGAACAATGGATCATGCTGCAGATTTGAAGTCTAGTCGTGTTGCGTAAGCTACCAAAATATCTCAGAGATAAAAATCGCGACCGGCTGATTGATGTAAACATTACAACTCATGAGACAAGAGATGGCGATATACTAGTGCCGTATGGTACTTTTGCAGAGCTACTAGTCTAGTAGTCTACTAGTATTTTGAGAGTCAGAGTTCACATATTTCTATATTTTAAAACTATTATCTCAATGGTCAGAGATCGCTAATCCGCCGAATACATCCGTGAATCAAAGTCATTTCCCCAAACCATAACATAATGAGAAGGGGGGGGGGGTGAACCCCCCCCACCCCCGAGTTCTTGATATTCTCCCCGTTTTTTCTTCTTTCTCTTCTTGTTTTCATTTTTCTTCTTCTTCTTCTTCTTCTTCTTCTTCTTCTTCTTCTTCTTCTTCTTCTTCTTCTTCTTCTTCTTCTTCTTCTTCTTCTTCTCATATCCTTCTTCTACTTCTTTTATCTTCTCCTCCTTCTTTTTCTTCATTTTCAAGAGCTTCCCTTTTCAAATATCGAGCGGAGTATGACCAGGGATATGTATGACATAGCTTTAATAACTTAGGTAAACATTGTATTGTCACCACCACCAGTGGCGTACCTGGGGTACTCCGAGAGGGGGGGGGGGGGGGGGGGCAAGCGACCGAAACAAACAAAAAAGGCGATGCTAATTTTCACTTCTGGCGAGCGAGCGAGAAAAAAAAAATCTTTAAGTAACGTTTGGTATATAAACTGGTATTGTTGCAAGTTGGGGGTGGGAACATTCACTTGTTAGCGACGTTAATTTCATTTTTTTGCAAACGAGTGTAGCGAGCAAGAAAAAAAAATCACTTCTTTTTTAATAATTGCCACTTAAACTTGGTTCAATTGTCCCATACAGGGCGCGGGAACAATATTGTGTGTAGGGTGATTTTATACCCATTTTAGCTAGCGAGCGAAAATACATCTTTCTCTCAATGAATTGCTATATAAAATTTGTTTCATTGTTGCAGGTATAGGGGGCGGGCACAATCGTGTTTAAGGCAATGTCAATCCCATTTTGGCGGGCAGGCAACCCCCTACATTTCTCTTTTTAATGATATTGTAGCAGGTTAGTGGTGGGCACATAATTCCACGAGCTAGCGAGCGTAGCGAGCGAAAAAAAAAACACTTCTCTTTTATAGGGAAAATATGGTACATAAAACTTGGGTTTATTGTTCCATGTCAGGGACGTGATTATTGAAAGCGGTGTTATTTCTATTTTGGCGAGCGAGCGAGCAAAAAAAATCACTTCTCTTTTATAGGGAAAATATGGTATATAAACTTGGGTTCATTGTTCCATGCAGGGACGTGATTATTAAAAGCGGTGTTATTTCTATTTTGGCGAGCGAGCGTAGCGAGCGAGCAAAATTTTTGTAATGATAATTGGTTCATAAATTTCAGATTTTTTTGTTGCAGGGCAGGGCTTGCACAATCATTTCTAAGGTGATGTTAATTCCGTTTTGGCGAGCACGAGCACACCAAAACTTATTTGAATAACGTTTGGTACATAATTATTAACTGGTTGTTGCAGGTTGGGGCGGGCACGTTAGCGGTGTCAATTCCATTTTGGCGAGCAAGCATAGCGAGCAAGCAAAAAAAAAATTCTCTTTTAATAGAAATTAATAAATAAACTTGTTTTTATTGGTGCAGGTCAGGATGAACGCAATCGCGTTTAACGCGATTCAATTCCTTTTTGGCGAGAGGGCGAAAAAACTCTTCCATTTTTAATGATATTGTTGCAGGTCAAGGGTGGGCACAATTGTTTCCAAAGCAATGTCTATTCATTTCATTCGCGAGCGAGTGTAGCGAGCGAGAAAAATGAATTAGTCTCTTTTAGTAACATTTGGTACATATATTGTGTGTTATTGTTGCCATGGTTGCAGGTCGGGGCCCGTCGGGGCAGGCACAATTGTATTCTAGGCAATACTAATCCTTTTCTTTTTTTCAGGGGGACGAGCAAGTGAAAACATTTTATACAAAATAGGCTAGCAAGCAGTTCGCGCCAGCGAAGAGTTTCGAATTTGTTATATCACTTATATTTTCCTATTTTCATTTGTTTTAATTTTTCAGGATGCGTTAAAAGTTTTCGAAGAATCTCAAAAGCAAAAGGAGTGAAGGGAGTTCGAGCGACCGAACTGGTCATGAGGGTACTTTTGCATTTTCAAAAGTAGAATTGAAGGATTTGGTATAGGCCTACACTACATTTTCAGGAAAAAAACTGTACGTTTTCAAAATATCTGGGGTCAACTGCCCCCCCCCCCCTGGTGCGTACGGCCACGGTCTTTTTTTTTTTAATTTCCCCATTTTTATTCCTTTCCTTTTCTTTTCCTTTTTTCTTCCTTTTCTCTTCTTCTTCCTTTTTTTCTTTCCTTTTTTTTTTCCTATTTTCTCTTTCTTTCCTTTTTTCTTCCCTTTTCCTTTTTTCTTTTTCTTTCCTTTTTTCTTCCCTTTTCCTTTTTTCTTTTTCTTTCCTTTCCTTTCTTTTCTTTTCTTTCCCCTTTTTCTTTTTCCCCCCTGGAGCCCGTCAGGGGGGCACTCTGCCCCCCTGCCCCCCCCATAGGTACGCCAGTGACCACCACCTTGGTTAAATTTTTCACATCGCCTAGCTAGCTAGGCTTTTTAGCTTCGAGTCGTTTTCAACGCCAATATTTGACATTGATTAATCACCCCTTCCCCATCAGTCACTACTATCAACGTGCAAACAAAACTGTATTTGAACAAGAATTACAATCGTAGTTTTCAGGTGAAAAATGTTATGTCTATGCTAATGATAAGGTTTTGTTTCTTCAGAGAAAGTTTACGTTGTTGAGAATTATTATGCATTTTTCTTGGAGATTCACAATCAAGTAAACAAAATAATTAATTAGTAAAATATAATCAAGTAAGTAACACAAATTATTTAATCGCAAACCTTTGAAAGAAACAATAGAGTAGGTATATTTGGTATTGATGCTTAGTTCATTTTGTGACAGTTAGTTTTGTTATAAAACCAAAAATCATAAAATAATCAAACCAATTAATTATGTTTAATCCATCGATAAGTATTTCCAGGAGCGACAACCCCATACTTTAAAGAACATTAACAACACATTTTTCACCATATATATTAGTATTCCCCTCAATAAAAGAAATATAAGGTATCTGTGTAAGGCAAAAATATTTTTAGATAATACAACTATTATTCTTCATTATAATTAATTCATAAGTTACTGCATGTATATATTTAAAAATAGGTTTTTGCTGAATCTTTGCCTCTTTAAATTCTAAGGAATTGCTCAGAGCGTTGTGATAGTAGATAAAGTTCGACAATAAAAGGGAAACGATAATACCTACAGTTCTTTCGTTGACACGAAGAATCAGAACACGCAGTGCACCATTATCCCTTAAACAAACCTGAGAGAAAATCTGTCTTTTCTAAATGTTAAGTGCATACTTATCCTTGTCCAGTCCAAACATTGGTAGACCCCGTTTTCACAGACTTCACTGAACAAGAATCCCATCCTCAGCAGAACGTATGGATTGCATATTTGCAGGAATATTCAAAAGGGGCGTTTATTATCACGGGGGAATATTATTTGCAATCTAACAAACATGTATGTTTGAGGTCTGTGTATTAGACACTTCTAAATATCAACAGAGTTTCATCAAATTTTCTTATTAAACCGGGACATATTTGATCTTTAATTCAGCATCTGTATCTGAAGTCACTAAAATAATATCAAAATGTAAACTTATCCTACCGGAACCTATATGAGTTTGGGAAACATCTTGTGAAGCCGGGTCTTCGCAGACGAGCGAAGCCGTTCCTAAACGCTAAGCTTGTTTTTCGCGCTTTTCAGATGTTCATTGCCCAACGAAACTTGATCTGTATACATGAGCAGTTGCTCTTGAAACGGCGTATCAGGGAAGACACTTAATAGGTGAATGGAATTTGTTGGTGTGATATGAGTTTATGGACGCTTCCGTCCATGAGAACCCAAACATTTGTTTCGACGACGAGAGATCAGTTAACATAATGTGATCGCCTAAGCGAGGTTTTAAGCGAAGATTAACGACGTCGGTTTCCACTAACATTTTTATTCACACTCTTCCGTTGCTACGGTTGCCATCATTTATTTGTTACTCTGACAATTTTGCAATTAAATATTAAAGATATGAAGTGAACGTTGCACGGAACACTGTTTCATTTCAACAGCAAATAAGGACTTGAAAACGAATATATTCATCATTGAGGATTTTGGATTGAGTTTATTAATTATGATAGCATGATTATTAGCCTGCGGGATCTGTATTACCTCCAACTGTACAACATTATCAGGTTGCTATAACAACTAATTGTACCGTTCCCTTCAAAGTACGTCTGGATAGCTGCCCTCATGTTTTGAATCCACATCATTTGAAGGATTTTACAGGATGAGCACCCGTATAAGAAAGTCACCGAGTGCGTCGTCCAGTTCGTCACGAATGATGTCTGCTGGGGGTAGAAAAAAGGCTCCGCAATCGGCCACAAAGTCACCAACCGCGTCGACAACGAAAGGCAGCATGCCACAGCGGAAGGTATCACGAACCAGCGACCAAGTCGCACCCACGACCGCTAGAAAGATAAGCGTAGCTTCCAATGCGTCATCGCACTCGAGAAAGATGTCCGTCGCTGCGGAGGTCAACCACGGATCCGCCGCGTCTACTAAAAAGAAGCCCGGCGATGGCGGTGAAGGGATGACGGATTTGAAACAAAGCTTTCAGAGTTTGATGATCGCCAAGCGCATGGCGAGATCGCTTCGTCAGCGGACGACTCAACGACTCGCTGATCGACGAGGAGTTAGCTTCGTGTCGTACATGGATCGTCCTCGCCGACGATCACCAAGTGCGAAGCACCTCCCACAGATCGAAAACACGTACCAGCTCGAGCCTCGGGAGCTGTTCTCGAGCTATGTCCGCGTCATTCGTGACATCATCGAAAGCACGGTCGAGTCTCGACTCACCGGGATGAAGTACGATCCGAAGCTGTGTTCGAAGGAGGCGGAGGAGCTGTCGGAGATCATCAAGGAACGCGTGAAGACGCTTGACATCGATCGGTACAAGCTGATTACCCTGGTACACATTGGTAAGATGCACGGCCAGGGGCTGCAGGTTTGTAGCAGGAATTCGTGGGACCCAGCCCGGGATTCGTTTGTGAGTTACCGCTTCCAAAATGCATCCATCTTCTGCGTGGCAACGATTTACGGTGTCTACTTCGAATGAGATCCACACAATTTAGTCCCACTTCTAGCTTTAGATGTTGGGATTAATTAACGCTTTAATCATATGAACATTGTTCAAAAACTTATTTTATAGACATAAACTTACAAAGAACGAATGAAGCACTTCCATGATTGTACCAGCGAAATTTGAATTTTGAAAGGTGGACACTTTCTTAGACTTTGAATCTAATTAATTTCTTGCCACAACTAAACGTTCGATTATCAAATTTTTAATCGCATAGTTCTTACCAGAAGACTTTCACAAATAGCCCTGCATTCTTTAATGTTTGATATTGCAATTGTTTTTTTCTTCTAATGAGCACGAAACCATTTAATGGATTATCAACCTGATGTAAATGATCGCAGATATTCAGTTTTATGTAAGCCATATAGTTATAGAAACACATCATGTTTAATTTGTTTAATGTAGATTATTTTGTTCTTCTTGGAAACTCTGGGTGAGGCAAAATGTTCATTAGATCACGAATCTAAACTATTTGTATCCTCATTACTAGGTCACGTTTGTTAGGCCTAGACCTACTCAATTTTGAAAGGGAGAAGAATCGAAAGGGAAGAGAAAAGCATCATCGTTGATTTATCAACTGGAATGAGCCAAATTATGACGAAAAGTGATTTCCGAGCGTATTAGAAGTGTTGATGCGCTTTCATTTCAATGCTCCAAAATCTCTAAAGACGAAGATGGTGAGGAAAACACTCACTATAGCATAGGTATAAAATGTAATCGCCTAGAAGAATATAATTATATTGTATGATTTACTTGAATCGATACAAATAAATAAGTGAAAAACTTCTGCAATTGCAATGGTGAATATGCATGATTGTCTTTTCCCTTTTAATATCTAGTTTATATATTGTTTTTATCAGGGGAGTAATTACTGTTGTTTAGAGCACTTATCCTTGGACATGGTGATGTATGGTGTATAATGATAACACATCGGGCGAGTTGGCTTACACATTTTGCGGATACTCTATTCTGAACGTATATCTGCGACATGTTGCTTGGCGACGTAACCAAGGCCTGGCAGGAATTCACCTTCATGGAACACAAATTACTGATGGTTATCAACCCGACATGTCAAAGTATGACATAATGACATTGTATAAATACATTTAAGAATATGACAACTAAACAATGACATGGATGGGCCTTTATTTTGTTATCATGTCAAGAGACAAATATTTATTCTCCTTCACCATGTTCATTATTATAAGGAACGGAGTAGAGCATTGTGTTCTACTTTGTATTGGAATAATCTCGGGGTAAAGAAAGATCCCCTATTAAAGTTCGTTTTTAATACTTTGTGCACATTGAGAATGCAACTTGCTTTCTCTATTTGTTTTCTCGCTCTCTCCCCCATCTCCCCCTCTCTCTCATGCTCTTTCTCTTTCTATATCTCTTTCTCTCTCTCTCTCTCTCTCTCTCTCTCACACACACACACACACACACACCACCTCTGCTCTCACCCCCCTCTCCCTATCTTTCCCTTTCAGTCTCTCACACTGTTCTCTCATTCGTTTTCTTTCGTCCATCTTCTAGTGCTTCTCTTTCCTCTCCTTCTCCCTATTTCTTTCTGTCAGTCTCTTTCTCCCCCTTCCCCCTCCCTCCTCCCCCACCCTTCTCCTTCTTCTTCTCTCTCTGTCTGTCCCTCCTTCTGCCCGCTTCCCACTCTCTTTACCATATTCATTCCACTCATTTTCATGACACTCTGTCCCACTGTCTGGCTCTGCCTCGTCTCTCTGACCAATGCTTTTTAGAACGTTCGGTAGATTTCTCGAGATAATTATAGGAACGAAGAATTAAGATTTTGAAGGTATAACAGATGAATGAATTGTTTTTTTGTTGTTGTAAAGATCACCATTTAGAGCCTTATTATTTTAATTATTTCGTTTTACCAAAGTAGAAATAAACATGAAAAAAAATCTTGGTTTTAATTAAATTCAAAATCGATGTCTTCAAACATATTTTTTTTATAATAAAGAAGATACGAAACGGTGTAAAATTTATAAGTCTTTTTTATTAATCCAAACAATATTCACTTTTGTGATAACAGACGACATTGCAACAAGCATGTTCTGTCTCAATTTTGTTAATGGTTAAAACGGTTGATGAAACTATGGACCTATAGGTTCATGATGATACAGAGCATTCAGTCGCCAATATCTAACTTTAAAGGTGGGCCGGGGAGAGGGGGTATCTCGCCGCTCTAACGACGAGTTACTTATTAAAACTATTATGTATGATATCACATTATGCATGTAATCTTACTTGCATATATTATTTATATCGGAGAAGCATGGAAAGCTTTTAAAAACTTCCAAGACAACGGTTAGTTGGATAAAGTGTGCATAAACAAATCACGGTCTTTTTATTATCACTGTTGAATGAAATATTACAATAAAAAAGTTAACGGTATATGAGAAATGACGATATAATACCTTGTAGATGAATCAACTCATGAGTGAAATTATTTTACTATACATGACTGTATGTAAATAACAGTTTTGAAAAAAGAGTTCAAGTACCTACATGTATACTGAATTGCAAATAAAATTTGAGTGTTAAGTGTAAATAAGCAGATTTAAAAAAATCAATCTCAGACTTAAGAGAGAATTGGAGAAGAAAGTTAACGAAGGGAGAAAAGCATATTGACAGAATAACGAAATGAAAAGGGATAATGAAAGAGAATGAGGGATTCATGGGGGAGAAGAGTAAGTAGAACAAGAGATATAATTAGAAGGAGAAAAGGGGAGTCAAAGAGTGAGAGGAGAGAGAGAGAGAGAGAGAGAGAGAGGGAGAGAGAGAGAGGGAGAGAGAAAGAGAGAGAAAGAGAGAGAGAGAGAGAGAGAGAGAGAGAGAGGTAATTGCATAGTAAACATGGTGAGTTAATTGTGATATGTGTATTCATGTCGAACGTTTAATGAGTATAGTTTTAATAAATATTATGAACATCATTGCATTGCATTAGTTTTCAGTAAAATGCATCCAAAATACTGTTTGTTAATTACCCAAACTTGCAATCAAACAAAGTGCTTTTGTTCGTCGATTAACATTCAAATAATATATTCCTTTTCAATTACATCAATAATAAACATTTTTGTAGATAAATGAAGATAATATACACCTTTTTCTTGAGAAAGTCATGTTCCTCGTGATTCTTTTTAAACCTCCTAATTTGAAAATAAAATATTGCTACATAAATTAAGAATAACAAACAAACAAACCGATACATCGAATATAAAACCTCTAAACAGTAATTTTAGAATGAATAACAAAGGAATAGAGACCATAAAGAAAAGAAAAAAAATGTTTAAAAAGAGATCATCATTTAAAACAGAGATATATATACACACATGGATATGATTAATCATGGAAAGACGGACGGACTGTTATACAGAGACTGTAAACAATGAAAAAAAAACACCCACATCCATACCGACTTACTGAGAGAGAGAGAGAGAGAGCGGGAGGGAGAGAGAGAGAGAGAGAGAGAGAGAGAGAAATAGAGAGAGAGAGAGAGAGAGAACTAGAGAGAGAAATAGAGAGAGAGAGAGCGAGAGAGGGAGAGAGAGAGATAGACAGACAGACATACATTCATGTGTGACAATGGTGATCGGGGGGGGGGGGGGGGGTGGACCAAAGTCAAAGAGTCACATCATCAGCTAACTCTAAATAATTAGTTAAACATTAAAATACGATTTTAACATTATTTATTCTTCTTTAAAATCCCCAATACGTTCATTTATCGAGTTTGTTTTGCTTATACTCTCGACATTATGTATAGGGTGAACCTTTGCACTTTACATTCAATTTTGTTTAGCTTCTACATGCAGCAAGTCAGTATTTTGAAGAGAAAGCCTTTATGACATTATTCAGTTTGGCCACAAACCCACACCTCTGTATAATGCAGTACATGTATTTTGAATAATAAATATATATAATATATATATATATATATATAACTATTTATATCAGTCACCAAAGATCTTGCAATAGATAAGGTTCTGCCAAAATCTCCGGGAACGAAGCTCAGCTACACGGTCTAAACACAATAACGCACACTCACACACACCGCACACGCGTGCACACACACCTGCACGCACAACCTCATTCCCACACAAACATACATATGATATATCATATATGCTAGCACTCTTAGAATTATTTATATCACACAATATTTGTATTCAATAGAGGATGCATTCATTACTTTATAATGGTTACAAAGGTGTTACAACGCTTTCTGCAAATTATACGTTTTGAACGACAAAGCAGTTGCTCATAGATTTAGTAGTCTCTCCGTAAACTATCACCGACAAAAGATGGATTGTGGAAGGTCGCAGGGCCATTCTGAAGAAGAAAAAAAAGGAACAAATATGTTATGAGTGTAATCATGATTTCATTTAAATAAATGGTGGGAAAAAGACTTACTTTATATAGCTGTTGATACGCGAAGGGTGATACAAAAAGACATACCAACATTCGATTATTCACTTTATGTTACTGTTTCAGTGAGGCAAATGCACTTTGAAAGTGTAAACAAACTTTGGATCTTTCATCTGATCAAGGAGTTAACTCCTTGATCTGATAGAAAAAGAAGCATTTTATTAACTCACAGAAATAAAACTCATTACAAAAATAATGCTCCTGTACAGTCAATCAAATGGAATTCTTCTTAAAGCAAGGACTTTTGATCTTACTCATGGTATGAATCTATTTACATTATACTTCCTAGCTTATAATTAGCAAACATGTCACGAATTATTATGAGGCGATGACGATTCTGGTAAAATGACTACCTTTACTGGTTGTTTAGGTAAAGATAAGTAAACCTATTGGTTATCTCGGGTAGGACACGTACCACAACACCATACCACAAATCTAGTTGAAAGCTTAACAGAATTGTCTGGCTTACTCAAGATATAGTGAAACATGGCAAAAGAACAAAAAGATAAAGAAGAAAAAGAAGAAAAAGAATGAGAAGAAGAAGAAGAGCAACAACAACAACAGACACTGCTTGGAACGGACCAAAATTAAAGGCTGCAGTCACACAAAAGAACACGACAACTCACTTGTGCAGTAAGGCTCCCATTACATGCCCGTAGTCTCGGCAACCTGATCAAGGAGAGAGGCGACGAACGCTTTGGACTGGATGATTTCTTCGGCAGGTTGTTTGGATCATCTTGGGGGCGCTCTTCAAAACACGCCAGCACAGCAAATACCTTAAAATGTTCAAGACAATAATAATTAATCATGATATTCGAGTCAGAATATCAATATTTACAGTTTACAGGCAATGATAAAGAATAAATTGGTGTCAACAGGGAAACGGGGTAAGCAACGTCTTCAACAGAAAATAAAAATAGCAACATTTAATGGCTATTCTTATTTTGCGATTATTCTGTCAAAGATATGCGATTGATACTATGTATGCTTTTATAGGTAAGTGTTTAGGTTTCGATGTAACTCCCACATGGCAGATGCAATAACATAACTACCAGCTTATCATTTAATGTTGCATTATAATTTTCTTTTAGAGCCATCTATAATCAGAATTTGGTTAACTAGGTTTCGATATGTCGCGTATTTACGAGCTTGCTAGGCAAAGCTTAATGAGCCATTAAATTACTTTCAAAAATCAACTCAAAAGTAATTTCACTACCGGCTTTTGTTTATTCCTTAGAAAATCATGTTCAGATTAATTGTAATTGTCATGTTCGCATGTTTCAATAAATAACGTACAAGGCTACTTAGATCGCCTTAGGATGATTTTTCGAAAGTAGTTTCGATCGCGTTCATCATGCTATCCATAGAAACTGCGTTAGCCAAACTCTGTGTATAAATGGCTCTGGTTGCTTACCAAGTAGAGCGCCACCACCATGCCCAACAGGAAACCCACTGCGACATCACTCCAGTGATGCCGATACTTCGAGGCTCTTGTGATCCCCCATAGGAGGCCTCCCGACAGGAGACCCAAACTCGCCAGTGGGATGGGCAGCCTGGTACAGGGGATGCTCACTTGACTTGTCATGTAGGCCTGATGAAACAAAATTATATATTTATTTATTTATTTAATTATTCCGTTTTATTTAAACAGGGTAGCCCCGTCAGTAATCAAAGTACTGTTTTCCGGGGAGCCCTATATTGAGTGATAAAGACATGTGACATGAGATGTAAATTATCGTTCGTTGGTAGCAGGTTAACCCCTCTCATTTTTCCCGATGAAGTAATTCAAGAGGGAAACAAAAGGGCAATAAAACAAGGATGTATAGGAGCAAGCAACACTGCGCATGACAAGGAAAGAATTATTTTGTATATTGATTGGAATAATTTGTTCAGATGCCTTCAACTATATGTGTTTTAAATGTATCACTTGATGCATGTTTAATCTATTTCATGAAATACTTTTTTATATTCGTGTTAATGCAATGGATGATTGATAAATTTAAATTTAATTGATTCTTCATGATTAAGAGCTAATTATGTCGAATAAAATTACACAAAAATGCCTAAATACAAAGGGAATCGATGATTGAATAAACCCTATCACGGAAGGTCGAATCATAACCACTTTATCGCTTTTAGGATAATAATGAAACATTACCATACTTTCTTTAGAATAACAAAAAGTATGAACTTTTGTGGTATTACGAAAAGGTGGTGTTCCTTTTATTTTTTATTTTATTGTCGCCCTGCACCAACTTTAGCCAAAGGCTGCTCTTCTATATATATAGGTCCGTGTTGCTCTTTAACATGAAGCTACCAACATAAATGATTGTCTTACCATGGTGAAGACTGCAGCATATGAACCTAGAGATGCATGTAGCGAAGGAAATGATAGCCTGAGGAGAGAGAGGAGGAAAAACAGATGAGAGTTCCACATGCAACTTAATTAGATCTTAACGAGGACTGTTATCATGTCACCATAACAAGTATCCAGGCCAGCATATTTCTCTACTGACGTATATGAATTTTGTTTGTGTGTTGATGACATTATTTTTGTCCCGCTCTGCCTTATTGAGAACCCGAGACCTATATAATAGTATATCTTTACTTTAAAAGTAATTTATGTTTTATGTTCAGCGTCATCATCACGTTGGCAAAATTATAATTTCATGTTATTTTTTGGTATATATATATATATATATATAGGTATAGTTCTAAAGCCTAGCAAAGTAAGAGAAACCAATAAATCAACATTTATAAAGTATAATAATGATCAAAGGTGGTCCGGAGAAGAGGACATGGAGATGAAAAAGAAGAAAACATCGACAACAAAAATTGAAAATAAGATGAAAGGATACAAGAGAAAAGCGTTGAAAAATCCCCCCCCCCCAAATCAATCATGAAATAAATAGAAAATCACATGGCGTGAGAAAAAATGAAAAAGACGAAGAAGCAGAAAAAAAGGAAAATGAAAACGAAGAAGATTAGGAAGAGTGGGAGCAGGATGAAGAAGAAAGAGGACAAGGACTAAGTGGATACATAAAGGATGAACAAAAAAAGCAAATAGATCAACTTCCTTACCTGGCTTGTTCCAGGAGATCATCATCCCGTTTTGCACACTCATAATCAGTGATGAATGTCTTGCAATCGAGTGCTGTATAGTTTGGTCGACACACGGTCAAGAAGTATGGCGTCTGCATTCCTGTCACCCTCTGTGCAGCATCGGTGATGATCCATGTGGCAAAGGCTCCACAAGCAAAAACACCTGGCAATTAAATAAATCAAATGGAAGAAAAAAAATCCATAACTCAAGCGAAACATGAAAATAATGCTTACATTAAATGAATATCAAATGGAATTTGCATTATAACATATAAAATGAAGCTAAATCTTAAATGTAAGTTAAGCATTTAGGATACAAAGTATATAGGCATATCATAAACTAAGTAGAATTTTATAGCAAAAGAGAAAATAAAAGCAGAGCTTGTATTTGTGTGGGCTCCTCAAAATAGAAAATAGAGGAAGGAAGAATAAGGAAAAGAAAAAAGAAAAAAGAATCGTACGTATTTGATTAAAAATTACATGAAAACAAAAATACACACGTGTAACTGCCCGGAAGTATGAGTATTCATAGGCTTAAGAAAAACACAGTCGAGTAGTACATGTGGGGATAGAGGACTATGGAGAAGGTGAGAGGGAGCGAGAGAGAGAGAGAGAGAGAGAGAGAGAGAGAGAGAGGGAGAATAAGAGAGAGAGAATGAGAGAGAGAGAGAGGGGGAAGAGAGAGAGAGAGAGAAAGAGAAAGAGAGAGAGGGAGAGAGAGAGCGAGAGAGGCTTGGGTAGGGAAATAATCTAAATCATCAAGGCAATCAGGTAAACTGCTTCTGTGTCAAGACTTGGGTCTCCATTTCCTCAAAATATAAATGCAGTTTTACAAAAAAATAGATCTAAATACCGGGTAAATGAAGAAAAAATAATAATACAAAAAAAAAAAAAAAAAAAATTGTTGTCCTCAAATGTATAAATTACTATTAAGATTTGTTTATTACAAACGTAACTATGTTTTGTATACATTTTACATTGTATCCGTTATTATGTATTGTATTTTGTTGGAAATGAAAAAATAAAAATGAAATGAAATGAATGAAACAAAATTGATCTGTTACCTGTAAATCTGAACATCCTCCTTATGACAGGGTAAAGCTTGAGAGAGCAGCTCTTGACGACCTTTCTCCTCCCAACCTTCATCTCAGGCGATGTCTTCTTACACGAACATAGAGCCAGCATGCACTCTCCGTACAGGATCTGAGTTTGGAGGAATTGTGCATACATGGGGAATGATGATGGAGGTTTAATAATAAAGATGCAAATTTTGTGTATCTACCCATATTTAATATTTATGCTTTTATACTACAATACCTCTTAGAGGTGTATAATCATAGACCTACTTTTTGTTTGGATAGTTACTTCCTAATTATAATCTTTAAGACAGTAGTGTCAGGAACGTCATCAGACCAACATGAAAGGTTTACACTATGTTCTGATAACGTTACTCCCTTTCACAAATGATTCTTAATAAAACATTGAAAGAATGAAAAATCAATCATGTTAATAATTTAAAAAAAATCCATACTTGTTTATGTCATCTATTGAATAGTTCCTTTGCGTTATATTGATGTCGGCTATAAATCAGACTTTGAATTAGGTTCGGAATTAATGAAGAAAGTGAAACGGATTCATAAGTAAGTGTAACTAACATCATCAATAAGCTCTCAGAAAACTTTTTCTATCCTTAGCTTTATATCTTTGAATACAATTAAGTATTAAGCCCGTTTGAATTAAAACTGTGATCATTGTTAATGTTTAGGTTTATTGAGGAAGTGGAAAAGCTAAAGCACGTTGCCGATGTTAGAATAATCCCCAGGAATTAGGTTTGGAGAATGTTCATTTTAAACTAATTCATATCGCCGCGATAAACAGGACGTAAATGAACCCTTTGCCTACGGGAACAGGGTTATTCATGTACTAAGCCAATGGAAATGACATAATTCAGATTTTAAAGGGTTTAAAGCTCACCATAATGGGCGGGGCAGCAAAACAGGTCACATAGAGCACCTCCTCCGTGAAGATATCGTCCTCCAAGTAAGGCATCATCAGATTACGATCATGACACCAAAATCCACGATTGGTCGGACCGGGGAGGTTTTCCGTGAACAGGAGGACGAACCACAGGACGACCACACCAGCCATGCAGATGTAATCGACCGCGAGGAAACACGGGATGAGCATGGGGTTACGGGACACCATGCGTGGCTCGTCGTCCACCTCATAAGGATCCATGATGTCGGTAGGGTGGTGTCTGCCTGGGACTTACGTGTTGACTTTGTACTTTCTAAGTTTCAGACCTGGCAACACAGGCTGAAAAGACATATCTTCTTTGATTAACTTTTTCTCTTGAAGTCTTTGTTTAATTTAATTTACGAGAGATTAATATAATAATTACGGTATATTTTGTAATCATTCATTCGTCTACTTCTTTTTAAAATTCTTGAACCGAAACTGCTATCTTGATTTTATCATTGTTATGTCTTTAGAGTCTTTTGTCTTTCTTTCTTCTTCCATTATTTAAATACTTCTGGACATTTCAAACGCAGCTTCTTTATAAATTGTTTGCATAATATAATATATAATATGAAGTACTGATTCTTTAATGTATTAGTTCTCCTAGTTTCCTTACTCACCTGAAGCCCACTAAGCATATGTAACTATTCACTTCCTTTACCATGTTTTCGTAACTTTATATACCGATTAATTTGTATGATTTTAGACATTTTTGTCAGTGCGCTGACTACATGCTCTCACATTTTATTCTTTGCTCAGTTTTATACTTCATGGTTTCAGTTTACCTACTACATATTTTATGCAATCGTTTTTAAGCCAGACTTATTCCTCATGTTAATGCTCGGTATCGTGTTATGACCTAGTGTCATCATACATATTAATTTGAATTCCTCCTTGTACTTTATTTTTGTTAGCTGGTTTGTTTATGAAATGTTTTACAAATACATTTTAATTACCTTCATGCTATATTTTGCAGGTCTTCTGGGTGCACCAGTTGGTCGGGAAGAGGGACCATTACGGTCACAGTGATTTAGTTTGCTTTCCTCTTCCCCGGCAGCCAACTGATGCACTCAGAGGACCTCCAAGAAAATTGTGCATTTGTAAATAATGTTATTATTATTATTAATGTTAGTTTACCTATATTTACATTGTTATATTTTTTGTGAATTGCCGAATAAATAATAAAATAAATAAATAAAATAAATAGGATACATATTATGTACCCCCAATATTTGTTCGGGCTTCCATTTGCCCTGTTTACTCTACTAATATCCTAGTATCTTTATTACTATTGTGTAAGAATTTGTCCAGCATGAAGTTGATTATGTTTCCCATTTGTTACCCAATTTAGTAACGTACTGTTCTACTATGGAAACGATATTGAATAATTACTGCGTAATGGTAATAGGTAAAATATTAACTAAGTTGGGTAGAATATGAAATGCCAAAAGTTGGTTACATAATATAATTAGTATAATCCTCAGTGCACGTTTACCCAGTATATGAGTGTAGATATTCTACATATTTCTTTTTATGCTTATAATATCTCAGACTCATTCATCTCATGCACTCTCTAATGACATTGTAATGTACTTATTCACACATTTATATCATAATATCATTATCATTCTAGTCAATTGCCACATGCTCTGATTGCGCAATTTAAGCAAAATGAAAACATATACTTTACCCATCAAGGTAGTCAAACAAATATGTTATTCAAACCTCTAACCGCCACTGCATAGTGTGGCCATAGGGAACTCTCTGCCGTAGGATACAATGAATATTTATACGTGTATATCTACACGATTTCTCCAGTTTCTCCCCTCTTTCTCTCCCGTTCTTAAGCATCTTCAGGAACCCTTTCTGTTATAGAAGGGCTTAATCTTGCTTCCCTTCGAGCTTCTGTCTTGATGCTTATATACAATAGTTTTTTCATATGTATCTGTGCTGTGTTAAGCTGTGCCGTATTTACCTTGCAAACTGGTTGTAATGTTACCTGTTATCATTTATCTCTGATTGAAAATACATGAATATCAATGATACATGTTCAATTATCACTATATTATCTTCATGCATTCACAAAATTATAATGTATACAGATCCTACACTCTAAGACGCTACACAATGCCGACGTCATAACTATTCCAATAGCACACACACAACGCATCCGTTGCCATAGAAACCTGCTATTGTCGAGGGCTGGAGGTAATTTTCTGTAATATTGAAGAACTATTGTTATTACGTTCAAGTACCTGGTAGAAATGCTTCAAGGTTATGAATATCTTGTCAAGAGCGCATAGAATACTTTGGTTGCATGGCCTTTCTTAGAATGCCATATTTGTGTAGAAGTGCTCGCGATTATACAGATTGTACATGTATAGTAATAACGTTCTTATATGACAATGTGACTATATATTATGACATGTATCTGGGAATACATCGCGCTATAGTTTTCGCATATAGGCCTTCAATATAATGCTTTGATTTAGTTTCGTGTCATCTGACAAATTTGATTAGATTTGTGAGTAAAATCGATTTTGATGTTGATAGACAGTGACAATGAGATACTTATGATGTTAAACAATATCTATGTACAAGTCAATATACCAATTGAATGATCGGTTTTATCTTTGTCTTAGTTAATTCATGTTCATAGTGTAGTTTCTTTTCACATTAGCTCTCTTTCTCTACTTTGTTATCTGCCTAGTATCTGCCTATGCCGTTATCTTCCCCCCTTAAAATTATGCTTCCTCTTCTCCGTTTGCTGTTTCAAGTGAGGAATAAAGATAGCAGGAATGATAAGGAATAGCACGACAGAATATAAAATGACCATAACCAGGTATATTTTCATGTTTATAAATGGATTTTATGATTATGACCTGTCAATGTCATACTTTCGATGATGACAGTGATGTTTCAACATTATTTTTGTTCCCTCTTCAGATGACATGAAAGTAAAATAAGTAATTATGCTATTCTTTATAGTGGCTATTAAAAATAACAATTTTGCCGATTTGTCAGATTACTATAACTAATCGGCAGAAGTTTATAATGCATTTTTCTTC
>JAVYIG010017221.1:0-27303 GCA_035222895.1 Strongylocentrotus droebachiensis
GAAATATCACCTTGCATTATCTCGGATGATGATGACGTCATCGGGGAATATGATTGCTTGCGTTGGAGCCAATATTCTCGTATTCAAAAAGCTATTGAGCCTATGAAGCAGAGCCTATGACCGGGGGGGGGCGAAATGCGAGGGACGAGGGAGCATAGTGGAAGAGAGGGGCGAAGGTGAAGGAAGTGACTACCCCCCTCACAGGTTTTTGAAGTGTTGTTGTATCAAACAATTGCATTCCTTAGCAAAACTTTAGTATAAAAAACAAGCAACTTACTTTTGTTTACACTTCCCTTTTACTTTGCCGGTAATTAGTATGCAGTCCGAAGGCTTGTAAATATTTATGAGGTAAATTTTAGTAAGTATGGAGCTTGGGCATGGATGGGATTTATATTTTACACTCTAGTACATAGATATCACTATGGAGTTGAAATGGCAAATATATAGACTATGTGGTAGTGAACTATTAAAACCAACCAATATTCGGAATACCTGTAACATGAAAAATTGCACTTGTTGTAATTCTGATCTATTTCTATAACTCTTAATCATGTTAACATGCAGTGTAAACTGTATTTACGTGATACCAACGACATACAGATTTTCTACAATATTTACTTGTTTATTTTGAAGGAAATTATGCGAAAGAGCGTAGCGACCGAGCGATTAGATTTGTGCATTTGTATTAGTCTAAACGCGGCACTCTTGACCAACCAGACCGTAAAATTTTGTTGCAGTCTTAATAGTCAGTAGTTGCTATACATTTATTTTTTGCACTTTTTTCAATTTGGTGGGGGGGGGGGGACGGTCCCCTCCGAAAAAGTGAGGGGGAACTGTCCCTCCCGGGATCGCCATTCCCTGTGGCGTGGCCGAGTAGTTAGAGGCGCTTGACTAGAGATGCGAAGATCGAGGTTTCATGGCACTAATGTCCTTTGGCAAGATATTAACCTGCACCTGCTACTCTCCACCCAGGTGTTAAATGGCTTTTCCGGACACCCCCCCCCCCCTGGACATCCACCCCCGGATAACCACTCCCAGTCAACTACCCCTAGGACATCTATCTCCTAGAGCAACCACCCTCTAGGACGACAATCCCCCGGGATAATTACCCCCAGACGACTACCCCCAGACAACTATCCCCCAGACAACTACCCCCTAGGACAACTACCCCCAAGGACAACTACCCCCTAGGGCAACCGCCCTCTAGGGACAACTATCCCCCGGGACAATTACCCCCGGACACTACCCCGGAACAACTACTCCCAGACAACTATCCCCCAGACAACTACCCCCTAGGACAACTACCCCCTAGGACAACTACTCCCCGGACAACTACCACCGGACAACTACCTCCTCCTATAGGATGGTTGTCGAAGGATGTAGTTGTCTGGGATGTAGTTGTCCGGGGGTAGTTGTTCGGGGGTAGATTTCCTAGGGGGGTAGTTGTCCGGGGTAGTTGGCCCGGGGTAGTCGTCCTAGAGGGTGGTTGTCATAGGGGGTAGTTGACTGGTATTTTAAGAAATAATTTTATGGATTTTTCGTATTGCTAAGAAACACATTAGTCATTGATATGTACGGCCTCTTTTGACAAAGCCAATGCTTAAACGATGACATCAATCGCACGTTGTTGTTTTATTTGTTTGTACATATTAGTTTGTGTTCTTTGGTTGATTGTAATCTATAATGGAAATAACTACATTATACTTAATGTTTCGTGTTACTAAGAAACTTGATACTTTATCCAGGACCCATTCAGACAAAACCAATGCTACTATAAAAGTGTGCACGTCTTTGTCATGTGTTTGTTTGTTTTGGGTGTTCGTTCTTTTTTAACCTGTCGTAATTTGTAAATAGCTACAATTTTCTATAGTAGGACCTATTATGACAAACAGATAACATAACAATGTCAGAAATTGCAAGTTACTTGTTTTAGTTGTTTATTTGTTTTAGCTTTTTGTGTGTGTAATCTATATTGCAATAAGCTACATTTTACTAAATATATGGAAGATTGAACTTTAAATTGAATACTCGTCTTGCTATGAAAATTAAAAGAAATGTATGTTTCATGTATTAAAATCCAAACAATGACATAAATTACATGTTTTTGTAACATATCATATTGTCATGGAAATAGCTCCATTGTTCTGTATAATTTATAAGATTCAATGTTGTTGACTTTCCTTCTGTTATATGATACATTTATTCTTCGAATATGTATTTTGGGTGGATCAAATGCTATATAATAGACCAATGAAATATGCTGCAGGTCGCCAAGTCTGTAGGCATATACATTATACATAGTTATCGCAGTCGTATGGATACAACAACATTTAATGTAAATTTCAAATTTGTGGATGTTTTTTTTGTGTTATTGTATTGTACATATATTGTAAATGAGACATGTTTGTCAGGTTTTTGGTTTGATGGTTTTGTTTTACCTGACTGCTAAGAAATCATGTGTATGCTTGTAAGTAAGCAACCAGGGGAGCAAGGGCAGTAGCGCATCGACTTGGTTTCGAACCCGGGACCTCCTGGTTACGAGACCACTGCTTAACCACCGAGCCGTCGCGTCTCCTGTTAGAACTTTGAATTAATTTTTAGTAGATGATGATCGACCTACCATCATAGTTATGGTGTCAGTAGACAGATTAGAATATTTTCTTTTGCACGACGTGTGTTTTCAAAATTGATCGTCCCAAATATTTCCTTTAAATACCCCCCCCCCCCCCCCCCCCCCTCCTAACATAGTGAACTATAAAATGAAACATTCATTCGCTTATTCTGGACAATTTGTGTTTCAGACACGCCCTCTTCGGGCTGTCTGAATTGAGTCGTGCGTGATTTATTGAAAGAAGAGAAATCAAGCTTTTACAAATTACCTTGGGAATTATTCATAGATACCCTGTACATACTTTATATGCTAATAAGATGCGAATAGCTGCGTTGCCCCTAGTATTTGTGAGAATCATTCATATGTGTCTCCTTTATATCATATATCATGTTAATCTGTTATATCTTTGATGGACCAAAATGTATAATATTGATATGTATTTCAACTTAGTCTTGTGTCACTTTTGTTATCCAGGTTACCATACAAAATGCACTGCCATAAAATGTAAATATCTGCATTGTACTATTATTTCTAAGATTGGTTCATATTTTTTCTCATCAGATATCATGTTTATCTATTCTATCTTTGATAAAAAATATATTGAAATAAGTTTCAATTCAATTTTGTGTCAGTTTTGTTATCCAAGACACCATACAGTATTCACTGTCATAAAATGTCAATAGCTGCGTTGTACTAGTACAGTCAAACCTGTATAGAAAGACCACCTGTCTACAAAGACCACATTTGTTGTTTCCTTTGAAAATGGCTTCTCATTGAATCATGTGCTGAAGGAACCTTGTCTACAAAGACTACCTGTCTACAAAGGCCACTTTTTGTATTTACAATGGGTGGTCGCTATAATACAGTTTTGACTGTATTTATAAGATTTTGGTGTTTTTTTGTTCTCATCAAATATTTTGTTAATGTATTCTATCTTTACTAAAACAAATGCTATAAAGTGGAGTTTCACCGCTTTGTGAATTGTGATATATCACAAGATTATGCACAATAATTATCTGCTCTCATAGAGAAGATGCACTTAGTAAGAATCAAATTGGTTGATTTCTGTTAAATTGTGTAACATAAGATTTTGTTTGTATGTTCTGCGTACATGCCCCGTAATGATTCGTGGAGATCCTGTGGTACGGTGGTTCCTTTGCTATATAGACTATCATAGCTCAGTCCAAGGGTAGAGGGTTTGAATCCCAGCTCGTCACTAACGTCCTTCCTTGTAAGACATTAATCCACACTGGGCACTCTCTACCCAGGTGTAGTGAATGGATACCTGACCATGCTGAGATAATAATAATCACAGGAAGAGCGTGTGACTACCCTTGATAAATAAGACCTGATTATTATAATAATTATTTGTTGAATTATATTTCTCTGTCCCCAAATTGATGACTTTCTAAAACGGTTTTGTTATCAGATCGCAGACTTAGGGAAGAGTTGGTTTCAGGTTTGACAATTCAATATTTACACACAGTTATTACGTTTAAATAAATTAAGAATAACAAAGTGTGACGTCATACTGGCCTAATTGTCAAGGTTGATGGACCCAAACAATTTTGCGCTAAACAATGGTGTGGTGAACATCACCAGTGGCAAATACAGAATTTTCCCTGCTCCAGTCCGATGTTTGAATAATTTCGCGGTGAACCTCATGTGCAGGCTCTCTTCTTTGGAACCAGTATCCGGAACATCGAGCAAATATGACGTTAGCACTCCGGTACTCATTTAGGCGATTCCGTGTAATGTGCCCAGAGTGCGAGAATTGTTTTTCTTCTTCAAATAAATCATCAAAAAATCAAGAAGCTATTTATAAAACAGTTGAATAATGATGATTTCAGCTATCACTCCCGTTAGTCATAGACATATCAAGTTTTTTTCACTAATTGGTGAAAAATAAAGATAAATGTCATAATTATGTGTTATGGGACACATTGCACTGAATCGCCCAATGCATGTAAATCGTTTACCTTTTCTCACAATATTGAAAGGAGTCGGTGGAAGAAAATACCATTCTCTCGCATCACTTAAATAGTTTGTAATTTCTTTCTGGTATCATGTTTATTTTGTAATAACTCTTCCACTGTATTTCATTAGTGAGGTACTATGTTGTGATCTTTTGGATTAACCATGGAAGATATAAGCCTGTTTTCTGTAATAAAACTATATTGGTAGACAGGACGCTAATTATGATTCAAATAATTGTTCTGACCTTATTTGTGTGTTATTTTGTTAATATTCATACCGAAATCACAATAATTATATGCGATAAAGAAGTAAAATAACAGAATAGGTTTTTTTCTTTAATAGAGTCGAGAGAGAGAGAGAGAGAGAGAGAGAGAGAGAGAGGGGGGGTGAGTGTGAAAAATAGGGAGAGAGAGGGGGAGAGAGAGAGAGAGAGGGGGGCGGAGAGAGAGATGTAGAGTGGAATAAACCGAGAATCAGTGAAAGAGAGGGGACAGAGAAGAAATGAGAGAGAGGACAGAGAAAGAGATGGAGAGAAAAAAGAAAAAGGGGGGGGGCGAGAGAGAGAGAGAGAGAGAGAGAGGTGACAGAGAAAGAGGGGCAGAAAACAGATTGTATGGTAGTTTTGAAGAAGAAAGATGCACCTACATGTATTCATATGCACGGAGAAGAGGAAAAACAAGTTCTGCTACCTTGGGAGTTTGCTTACCTCAGATAGGAGTGGTGCAAAAGCAAAGAAATGAATCGCACTTGTCAAAGAGACAATTTACCAAAATGGAAAACGAGCTAAGAAATCAAAACCTAAAATGACCACTAACATCTGGGTACTGAAGTGCAATGTATGGTCCGTCCTCCTGTACGGCTGCAAGACCTGGAAGTAAAATGAATCCAAGCAACCTGAGCAGCAGAAAATAATCTGGTTCTGAAGAAGTATTCTTAGGATACCTTGGGTAGTGTATCAGGACAATTACCCCCCGAGGACAACTACTAACGAGTCATTTAGATTTTGTGCATCCATTTGATTACATTACGAAAATGGCCTATTTCAACAGACCGGTTTACTAACATATTAAAATTGTGTGTATACTTTTTAAACAAAGGTTGTTTTTTTTACAACATGAAAGCTTGCCCGACATAGGAACACATAATGTCAAATAAACTTGTTTAGTACAAGAAGACGATATGTCGCGACGGCGACGCCCCTGTAAAAGTCGCTTAAATCGAAGGGGTACGTGACTAACCTTTCGGTTATAAAGTGAGAGAGAGAGAGAGAGAGAGAAAGGGGGAAGCGAGAGAGAATCAGAAGGGTGTCAGTGATAATAATGTACAAATAGAGTGAGCGAGAAAGGAGAGAGAGAGAGAGTGAGAGAGAGAGAGAGAGAGAGAGGGGGAGGGGGGGGGGGGAGGGTATTATATACCGGTCGCTTGTAATGGACAGAAGTAAGGGAAAATGTTGTCATGGTATCAAAATAAATAAAATGTACATTCATGACGTCTATAAGCAAAGGCTTTTTCTTGTTGTCTGGGAGGACAAACAGTTTTAATATCTTTACAGGAAAATAATAGAACGAGGAAAACTACTTAAAGACAGTTCAAACAAATGCTGGGGGGTACCACTTTTCAAACCAATAGAATATGCATGAAGTTGAAATATTTAAAATTTAAACACAAACTCAATCGCAGGTACCATTATATGCTGTCGGGGCCAGCTGTACGTGGTTGTATGGAGGATATTCCAAGTGGCGGATACAGGATCTCCAATAGGGGTGGGAGTGAGTGGGGGGGGGGGGCGGAATATCGACTTTCTTTTTTTTACTCGACATCCCCCCCCCCCCTTGAGCCAAACAAATGAAAAAGGTAAATTTGTGGTTACCATCTTTTTTAATACTTTTTTTTTGCCAGGGTGGAGAAAATTCTTCTAATTCTTCTTCTTCTCCTCCTCCTCCAAACTCAGGGTCTACCGAGTGCCACGCCCACGGCTGGGGAATCCACAGGGTGCCTGACTCAGATCAACTGGGCTAAAAGTACTAGAAGGGGAAGGATTCATATAATCCTGATATAATGCATAAGCAACCACTTTATTTATAATGTTTTTACCGGTGGATGGCGACCTTCTACTTTACTTATGGGTTCTCGGTTCAACGTTTGATCAAAGAAACTATTTTGGGCCAAAATAAATTCCTCTAGTTCTCTAATACGGTCTCATTTTCACCCTTCCTCCTCCTCCTCTTCCTCCTCCTCCTTCTCCTCCACCTCCTCCTCCTCCTTCTCCTCTTCTTTTTTTCATTCTCCTACCCTTACTATTACTATTACTCCTCCCCTCCTCCTTCTCCTACTCCTGTTTTCCATCTCCTCCTCCTCGATCCCAATAACTAGAGAAATATCTGATGTGATTAGAAAAAGATGTGTGAAGAGTTTGAGATAGCTAGAGAGAGAGGGAGAGAGGGGGGGGTCACTAACAAAAGAAGTATGTGCAAAGAGAGAAAGAGAGAGAAAGAGAGGAGACGGTGTGAATAGAGACAAATGTGTAGGAGAGAGAGAGAGAGAGAGGGAGAGAGAGATAGAGAGAGAGAGAGAGAGAGGGGGGGAGAGAGAGAGAGAGAGGGAGAGAGAGTGAGAGAGAGAGAGAGGTTTTATCATAACTTGATCACACTTATAATTAATAAATGACACATAGGTAGAAAGCTTAAATCCTCTTCTTTCATTTGATACAACTCATACGATGCATATTTCACGCATGAGTGATTAAAAACAATTTTAAGAGAGGGTACCAAAAGTTAATTTGGCGGGTGGTACCTGAATTTCAACGAATAAATCGCATTTCTAGAAATTTCATTTTCTGCCCTTTCATATGACACCTTATTCAGAAAGAATGAGCCAGGAATAACGAAGTTCTGTTTGTTTAAAGTAAAGCTTGTATTTCAATAATTATACGAATTCGTTTTCACTGGCTGTCTGCCGTAGCAACAAAAAGAGTTGACAAAAGACTAACTCAGTTTCGTTGACAATCAGCCATGTATCAAGTCTTTCGTTCGCTTTTGTCAACTTTGTTTGTGTAAAAAGAGTGAGAGAGAGAGAGAGAGAGAGAGAAAGAGAAAGAGTACGTACGGTAATTCTGTTTGGAGCCAGAAGGGCGTTAACTCATAATACTTCAACACAGAGTTAACACACTTCTGGCTCTCAACAGACTATAATGATAAATAAGAGAGGGTATAATGAAAGATAAGGTGGTTTTAAGGGACAGAAAATGATCAGTTTCAATTAGGATTAAAAGCACCAAGTATTACAAAATAACTTTTCACAAAGCACAAACAGCAGAATACGTTTTACTTATAATATAATGAGAGTATACTACTGAGTTTCACAGCCTCAATACACACAAGTCATCAATGACGTTTTGCATAATTATTATGAAACAGTGCATGATGATACAGTATTCCCTGGCTCGGGTGGGGGCATGGCAGGGGGTCCGAAATTCCGTGAAAATCACCCCCCCCCCGTTAAATCATAGGGGCACCCTCCCCTCCTCACTCATATACACACACACACATACACCCTTCTCCTCTTCTATTGGCATTGTGAATGAAGCCAATACATTTCCTCTGTGTAATGCAGAAATATTATTCACATATATTTCATGACGATCTATTTACAAAGTGCAGCGGGGCTTATCTTTTGTCAATACACCTTCATCATGTCACAATGGTACATTTTTTTTTTCTCCCTCTTCTTGCCTTTTTTGGCACGACATGCAAGCATGCGTGATCAGTATTGGCTTCATTTGTAAAGGCAATCGCGTTACGTGTCAGGTTCGGTTTAGTTTGGGTGGTATACATTTAGACGTTAGACGCCATCTTGATTGCACAAGGTGCGTGCAAATCACCATTGCATTATCGAATAGTTCTTCTTTAGGCGAAGTTTAAACATCAAAGGACAGCCAATCGAGGAGGTGAACTTTCTTTCAGACTTCAAAATACGAAGGTAAGAACAGTAACTTAGAGGTGATGAAGGTGAACTGGGCCGTTTGGATAGGGGTGTAGACAATATAATTTGTCGTAAACACGGAAATGAAAGAAAAATTGATAACACGGTTATGAACGAGCATAAAACTAGTATGAGACAAGGATGAAATGAGAATGTAGCGAGTGGGAGTAATAGTATGGATCTAGAGAAAAATGGAAACAACAAAGAGCTAGGGCACGTTATATATCATTATGAGAGAGAGAAATTAAGAAAACAAGATTCATTTTTCAAATGTGAAAGCCTTTATTCTTCTTTTTTCTCTCGCACTTTGATGGATAAGGACCTCCTTTTATTAAGTAACAAGTGTCATTTGTATCGTTATCCCTTCTTTCTCTCCTCAACTTTCTCTCTCTCTCTCTTTCTCTCTCTCTCTCTCTCTCTCTCTCTCTCAGTCTTTCCATCCCCAAACAAACTTTGTTTTCTGTCTGTCCCGATTTATGTACGCCCCGTTTACGATCTTCATTTCCCACGCTCTTCCCATCTTTCTCAGTACCCCTCCCCCTCTCTCTCTCTCTCTGTGTCTCTATCTCTGTCTCTCTCTGTGTCTCTCTCTGTCTATCTCTCTCTCTCTCTCACTCACTCTCTCTCTGTCTTCTCTCTTTCTCTCTTTCTCTCTTAGTCTCTCCCTATCTCTTTCAGTCTCTCCTTTCCCCACAAACTTTGTTCTTTTCTGTCTGTCTCGATTTATGAGCCCCGTTTACGGTCTTCGTTCCCCCACGCTCTTCCTATCTTTCTCAGTAACCCTAATCCTAACCCTCCCCAAGTTCCAGGATTTTCAAGCCGGACAGACCTGAGCTCTTCGTAAGAACCCACTATTATTGTTATTATTGTTATTATCATCATTATTATTACGATTATTATAGGATTTTCCGTCAAAATTCGCGAGTTTGTCATTAAAATTAATTTGTCTTGCGTTCAAATTCGACGGTTTTAGTGCTGTCAGGTATATACTGGGTTTATATTCCTTTTTCTAGTTTTCAAATCTATAAAGTGTTCGTTAGAATCTTATGTGCCATTCAAATTAATGAATAATGTGCTTCTTTCGCTATTTGGTCATTCGATTTGGCGCAACACGAATTCTGACATCGCGAAGGTGTACTTTAAGCATTCGAATTCATTTGTAGCATTCAAATTAGCATACACTTACACTTAGACTTCTTAGACTCTATCTGATATTCATCATCCTTTAAGTTTGATTGTTAAGAAAAAAACGACTAGCTTCTACGGACTTGATGGTCTCGATAACGGTAAATATGTAAATTTTCATGTAAGGAAGTTGTTTGTCTTGTGTTTCATCATACATTAATCATAATTTAATTATGGAGGAAGGGTACAATATCGTGACTGGGGTAGATACTTTTATATCCCCACCTTTCCGGTGTATATGAACATGTCCGTGCAGAAATGCCATATCCCTTGATTTCGCCCCAATGTCTAACTGCACCTATATGCATTGTCCTCAAGATTAATAAATGGAATAACAGAAAAGAGCCCAATGGCAAATCATACATTTAATTGCATTATTTTAAAACTGTAAACGTGTGATGCATTTCTTCCCCCTAACATTCCTAACTTGAATAAACATAATTCGAATAGGAATGCCAGGTGTTAATCTAAATGATAAAAATGACGCCTCGACAAGTGACGATTAATTTGAATGCTAGTTGAGCAGTTTCTAAATTAAATGACAGATCTATGAAACCCTTCGACCAAAATCCTAAATTAAATACAAAAACGGGAAAATTGAATGATAATTGGCATGGCAAAGCAGATCTGCGCTAATTTAAATGCAAAGTAAATGAATTCGAATGAGAAACTCGCGAATTTCGCCGGGAAATCCTATATTATCATTATTATTATTATTACATTTAGTAGTGAAAGAATTATTGTCATTATTATTTTTTACTTGGGCTGTATTCTACAGGTCAACATTCTGTTCAGTATGGCGGCTAACTTCAGCTCTGCAGAAGACATCTGCGAAGGAGAGAACTGTGAGGCAATCACAAATGTGACGTACTACGTGAAGGAGAAGAAGAAGCTCTGCGAGGACTGCGCCTCCACAGGGGGATGCATCGGGAAAGCAAGAAAGGGTGGGTCCAATCTGTATTGTGTGAAGCATGATAAAGTTATTGAATTGTATTGTAAAACACATGGTGAAGCACTGTGTTATTCATGCGCACATATAGATCACCAACGGCCTTGCGTGCAACAGGACATAGAGGGCGCCATCATGGAAAATAAAGCGAGTCTTACCACTATGAAAGAAAAGGCAAAGGACAAATTAAAGCTCTGTCGAGTTTATGGAGATCAGATTCGCCAGTGTAGGAAAGACACCGACACCCATTTACAAGATTTGAAAGATGTAGTTGATTCGGTAATCAATGAGGCGATCCAAACAGACAAAAACAAAGAGAAGGAAGATGCAGCAAAAATACACAAGGAGATTGATGAGAAGAATCAAAAACTTCAAAAGGAGATTCAGAAGAACGATAAGGAGAGAGAGAAGCGACTTGAACTAAACCGTACAAATGCAGAGAAAAGACGAGCACCCATCGACAAAAAACAGCATGGTCTTCTAACAGACATTCACAACATCGCTGAAGAGAAAGAGAAAAAGATTGTGGAATTTGAAAAAACATGGCAAGATGACACGAAAACCACAGAGACTACAGTAGAGACACTTGACAGAGTACTTGAAGATGATCAAAATGTCATCAAAGATGGGCACCATGTGAAGACATCAGTGAGTGATGAACTAAAGAAGCCACTGAATGAGGATGGTGTAAAACAAATCACTGGTACCATATCTGGTGTGAGGTTTGTGAAGGGTGCTGGGAGAGAGAAGTATAACGGGAGGATCGATGGGTATGATGGGGAATGGAAGCTCATTGATACAATTACTGTCAGTGATGAAATCACATTACCGGTCATTGTAGGATGCATAGATGAATGCAATGTGATCATCACAGATAAATTTGCAGGGAGCCACCGTACATACATGTTAGATATGAACACTAAACACACTCAGAGAATGATAACCAGTAGTGGTACATCATGGGTTCAATCCTGTGCATTGCTGAATGATGACAAGGTAGTATGCGGTAAAGTGTATAGAGGGTGTACAGGGGACAGTTTGACTGGATGCATCAGTGTATATGACAGGCAATGGAAGCACATCAATGACGTCACAATACCAAGAAACACAACGCGCGATTACGCAGTGGTGAATGTAGCTGTTGACCAGGATGGGATGATCATCGCTGCTGAGTCGCGTCAGTCTAATATATACGTCATCAACCCAGCTGATGGTAAGATCATGAATACCATCAAATGTCAACAGAATATAAGGATGCGTAGTGTACAATCATCAGGTCCCATCATCGCTAAACCCTCACCATTAGATCACAGAGTGTTCATCATCGACAGACAGGGTGCTCAAAGGGAAATCCCCCACAGTGATGTAATCCGGAATACCTGCATCGATCCTATGACAGACGACCTCTACGTCGCGACATCAGATGGTGAGAGGAAGACGTGTGTGATTGATCAGGTGATGAGTGGGGGTGATATGAAGAAGAGAAGAGTAGCATCATACCCTCTATCAACTAGACTGAGTAATAGGCTGGGTCACATTGCATCATCTCGGGTAGTGATGATTACTTTATCAGGGAAACTAATTGCTTGCGATGGAGAGAACATTCTCGTATTCAAAAACATTTTTACCCTCTAAATATAATCCTCTTTGATTAAAATTGTCCATGTTCACTTTCTTTCATCATCTCACGTGGTAATGATGTCATCAGGGAATATGATTGCTTGCAATGGAAACAACATTCTCGTATTCAAAAAGCTATTGAACCTATGAGGGCCCGTTTACAATTGACGTTGTAAACCGTTTTTTTGTTTTACTTCTTTTTTTCGTGTGTGTCTTTATCTTTTTGTTAACGTAATTGTGATGTGCTTTACATTTCTGTAGGCCTATCTAAATAACACACAAAGTCAGTTTAGTACGCATCAGGTTGCGCGCAGTTGCCATTCATTTACACATTAGATAAATAGTCAGCCGTGGTCTATCGCTTTATATCTGAACAAGTCATGAACGAATTCATGTCGCTTCACGCTGATTAAGTAGGCTTATAGTTTAAAGTTATCTTTAAAACTCGATGTAAACACACCAAACAGGTCCTTAATACACTAGTGCACTAGTGCACTATTTATTACACATGTGGGCAAACATGTTGTTTTTGTGGAAATCAAATCAATAACTTTGGATTGCTATAAATTTTTATTGAAACGATATATAAACCTCTCCCTCGCACAGGATATTGTAGTTGTACATAAGCAAATTCCTGGAAAGCTATGAGAAAAATGCAATTCTCCGATTTTGATATATGGAAAATAATGTTTTTTGATCAAATTCAATTTTTCGAAAAAATCACAAAAATCATGTTTTTTACTACGTTAATTAATCCCAAATTCTTTGAAATTGGTATCAAAATGTAGATAATTTAACTCTCTTTCATATGACACCAAACTCACGGTGGTTCAAGGTTTCCTTAAAATATTATTTACATAATACTATTTTGTCGTCAAAAGGGACACTTTTTTGTTGGGGGCGTCCCCCTGGCCATACCCACCACTTAAAACATGCCAGACGGTAAATTTGTTATGTGGAGCTATGCGATCTTTACATCTGTGCACATGAAAATCGGTTTCCTTCCCAGCTAGGTTGACCCCCCTGTTATTTTTTCTTGTTTACCTGTCGTAATTTTTAAATAGCTACATTTCTTTTTTGTAGTAGGACATATTGTGACAAAACAAATGCTATAACAATGCCAGTAATTACACGTATTTTTGCTTCAGCTTCTTCTTTTGTTTAAATGTATATTGACATTAGCTATTACATGTTTTTGTAACATATCATATTATTATGGAAATAGCTCCATTGTTCTGTATAATTATAAGATTCAATGTTGTTGGCTATCATTCTGTTATATGATACATTTATTCTTCGGATATGTATTTTGGATGGATCAAATGCTTTATAATATACCAATGAAATATGATGTAGAGCATCAAGTCTGTATACATTACACATAGTCATCGCAGTCGTATGGATACAACAAAATTTAATGTACATTTAAAATACTGTGGATATTCTTTAATTGTACATATATTGTAATGAGACATGTTTGTCAGGTTTCTGGTTTGATGGTTTTGTTTTACCTGACTGCTAAGAAAGCATGTGTATGCTTGTAAGTAAGCAACCAGGGGACCAAGGGCAGTAGCGCATCGACTTGGTTTCGAACCCGGGACCTCCCGGTTACGAGACCACTGCTCTACCACTGAGCCGTCGCGTCCCCTGTTAGAACTTTGCATTATGATAAGAATACGGTAGGATCTAAACTTGTTGATTTTGCAGGTTGCTATATTGAAAAGACATGTTTAGATGTTTAAATACTTAGATAGATTTTGATAGACGAATTGATATTGAAAAGGTTTCACGGTTTCGCTATCCACTGTCACACACTGATACATTTCATGTAAATATGTGCATTGTACTAGTGATTTTGAGAATCATTCATATTTATTCCTTTTTATCAAATAATATGTTATTATGTTATATCTTTGATAGACCCAAAGGTTCAATATTGAAATTGAAATTGAAATAATTTTTGTTGGTCAATTTTGTTATCCGAGATACCATACAACATGCATTGAAACAAAATGTAAATAGCTGCATTGAGTGATTTCAAGTTGGGTGTTAGTGTTTAGAGCAGTCAGAGGTCTTAAATCGAGCTCAAAATTTGCTGATAAAATAAAGAGCCCGATACCAATATCATATCGAATAGCTGAACACCACTGCACCGTGGCATCGCCAAACAGACACACATTTCATGTTAATCTATTCCAACTTTGATAGAAAAAGAAAGTGTAATATTGAAACAACTTTCAATTTTTTCTTCTCATCAAATTATTTGTTAATCTATTCTAACTTTAGTTGTCATAAAAGTGAGTTTCACTGCTTTGTGAATTAGGATATATCAACAGATTATACACAATATTATGTGTTCTCATGCAAAGCTGTACTTAGTAAGAATGAAATTGACTACCCTTGATAAATAAGACCTGATTATGATATTAATTATTTGTTTAATTATCTTTCTCTTTCCCTAAAGTGATGCCTTTCAATAACGGATTTGTAATCAGATCATAGACTTGGAGAAGACTGAGTAGTTTTCAAGTTTGACGATTCAATATTTACACATTATAACGTTTAAATCAATTAAGAGTACCGAAGTGTGACGTCATACTGGCCAAGTTGTCAAAGTTGATGGACCCAAACAATTTTGTGCTAAACAATGGCGTGGTGATCATCACCAGTGGCAAACACAGCATTTCCCTGCTCCAGCCCGTTTCTTGAATAAATTCGCGGTGAACCTCATGCGCAGGCTCTCTTCTTTGGAACCAGTATCCGGGACAACGAGCGAATATGACGTTAGCACTTCGGGACTATTTGGGGCGATTCCGTGTAATATGCCCAGAATGCGCGAATTTCGTTTCTTCTTCACATAAATCATCCCAAAATCAAGAAGCTATACCTATAATCGTTTTTTCTGATATCACTCCCGTTTATATGTCATAGACATATCAAGTTTGTTTCATTAATTGGTGAAAAATAAAGAGAAATGTCATAATTTTGTGGTATGGAACACATTGCAATGAATCACCAAACGCTTACTTTTTGTCACATTATTACTGAAAGGAGTCGGTGGAAGAAAAAAAATAACATTCTCTCGCATCACCTAAATAGTTTGTAATTTCTTTCTGAACTTGGTTAGTATTTGTTTCTGTTATCATGCTTATGTTTTAAAAACTCTTCCACTGTATTTTTATTAGTATGTTGCTATGTTGGCATTTTTTGGGATTAACCATGAAAGATATAAGTCTGTTTTCTGTAATAAAACTATACTGGTAGACAGGACGCTATTATGATTCAGGTTTTCATTGTGACCTTATTTGTGTATTTGTCAATATTCATACCGAAATGACAATAATTATATACGATAAAGAAGTAAAATAAAAGAATAGTTTGTTTTTAATAGAGGCGAGAGAGAGAGAGAGTGTGAGAGAGAGAGAGGGGGGGGGGGGTAATTGTGTAAGAGAGAAAGGGGGTGGGAGAGAGAGTGAGAGAAAGAGAGAGAGAGAGAGAGAGAAATGTAAAGTGGAATAAACCGAGAATGAAAGAGAAGGTGAATCAAAAAGAAAGAAATGTGTATATAAAGTTGTAATGAGAAAGGAAATGAGAAGGGAGGAAGATGAAAAACAGAGGGCGAAAGAAAGAGGATAGAGAGAGAGAGAGAGGGGGAGGAAAAGCCTGAGATAGTGAAAGAAAAGAGAGGGGACAGAGAAGAGAATGAGAGAGGGGAAAAGAAAAAAAGGGGGAGAGAAAGAGAGAGAGAGGTGAAGGACAGAGAGAGGGGGAAGAGAAAGAAAGAGAGAGAAACAGGAATAGAGAGGAAGATGAAAGAGAGAGCGAAGACATGAATTAGGAGCTCTGTTCTGTTCGTAATGAGAAACAGACTAGCGCCATCTATCAGAAATCAGTAACATGCCGTTATTCTGTTCAAAATTGTTGTATGGCGCCATCTATGTAACAGTAAGAAAAGCAGTTTTATTAAAGCCCCTATTGGGAGCCCCAAATTCGCTGAAAAAGAGAAGGCAAAATTTCACTCAAATTGTTTAATGATATCAAAAAAGGATGTCATAATATATAACACAAACCTCTGCAAGGATTTTCATAACAATTGTGTTTCAAGACGAATATTGATGAAAGAATACAAAAACTTTGGTTTTGTGTAGTACGCAAAAACTTAAATTTAGCATTCTTTCATCAATATTCGTTTTCAAACACATTTATTCTGAAAATCCTTGCAGAAATTAGTATTAGATGTTATCCTCATCACTTCATTATACGATTGAAGAGAATGTATGCCATCAAAAGGGCTCCCAACGTTCTAGAGAGGCTTTAAAGTCGGTTGATTTGTGATAAAATGTAAGAGTTAACGATTTATGATACAAGGAAGGAAAAAAAACGAAAACGAAAAAAAAAACAGCTACAAATCTATCAAACCAACTAAGTAACTGAATAAGGACAGAACGTAAAGAATCTAAGATATGCCGATGATACTGTCTAAGTCGAAGGAAGCAGGGATGAGTTGCAAACACCACTGAATAAGGTAGTCATCGAAATTGAAAAACTAGTACAGTCACTCAACCTCAAGAAAACAGAATGTATGGTATATAGTTACCAAGAAGAAAGATGCACCCAGATGTATTCACATGCATGGGAAGACTCAGAAGAGAGAAAACAAGAAGACAAATTCTGCTACCTTAGAAGTTTGATAACCTCAGATGGGAGGAGTGATGCAGAAGCAAAGAAACGAAAATGTGCTAAGAAAGCAAAACCTAAAAATGACCACTAACACCAGGGTACTATAGTGCAATGTATGGTCCGTCCTCCTGTACGGCTGCTAGAGCTGGAAGTTAAATGAACCCCTGGACAGCAGAATCCAAGCACCAGAGATGTGGCTCTGAAGAAGAATTCTTAGGATACCTTGGACTCAGTGACAGGATATCTAACGAATGGTTCCAGGACGTTAAACCCCCTGGACAATCCCCCCCCCCCCCCGGTCAATTTCCAGTGGGGCAACAACCCCTATGAGTCACAGTTGCAGGCATGAACGGTAATGGGAATGAACCGAATCCTACCACAAGATGGCGACATTCTACTTTCTGATCAATGAAACTATTTTTGGCAAAAATAAATTCCTCTAGTTCTCTAAGACGGTCTCATTTTCACCCTTCCTCCTCCTCCTCCTTCTCCTCCTCCTCTTTCTTCTCCTTCTTCTCCTCCTCTTTCTTCTCCTTCTCCTCCTCCTCCTCCTTCTCATTCTCCTCCTTTACCTCCTCCTCTTCTCCTACTCCTCCTCCTTCTCTTCCTCCTTCCTATCATCTATCTCTTCCTCCTCTCACTCCTTCTCCTCCTCCTCCTCTTCCTCCTCCTCCTTCTCCTCCTCCAACACTTCAACACAGAGTTAACACACTTCTGGCTCTCAACAAACTATAATGATAAATAAGAGAGGGTATAATGAAAGATAAAGTGGTTGTAAGAGAGAGAAAACGATCAGTTTCAATTACGTATAAAAGCACCAAGTATTAAAAAATAACTCTTTACAAAGCACAAACAGCAGCATACGTTTTACTTATAATAATAGTATACTATAGGATTTCCCGGCCAAATTCGCGAGTTTGTCATTCAAATTCATTTGTCTTGCGTTCAAATTCGACGGTTTTAGTGCTGTCGGGTATATCTCGGGTTTATATTCTTTTTTCTAGATTTCAAATCTATGAAGTTTTCGTTAGAATCTATGTATGTTTCATTCCAATTAATGAACAAATTGCTTCTTTCGCTATTTGGTCATTCGATTTAGCGCAACACGATTTTCTGACATCGCGATGGTGTACTTTTAGCATTCTAATTCATTTGTAGCATTCAAATTAGCACTTTGTGCACTAAAATTAATGGTCAATATACATTTCTCGTTTTTTAAACACTTTTTATAGCTTATTCTTTTTCTTTCAAGATCGTTTTTTCATGTGTATGTCATCCTATTTTATTTTCTTGCATTTATACTCTTTATATACTTTTAGATTTATCAGATATTCATCAGCCTTCAAGTTTGATTGTTAAAAAAAAGACTTACTGTACATCTACGGACTTGATGGTGTCAATATTTGTGTAAATTTTCATGTAAGGAAGTTGTTTGTCTTGTGTTTCATCATAAATTTATCACAATTTCATTATGGAGGAAGGGTACAATATTGTGACTGGGGTAGGTGTTTTCGTGTCCCCACTTTTCCGGGGTATATGAACATGTCCGTTCAGAGATGCCATGTCCCTTGATTTCGCCCCTTCTTTACCTAATGTCTGACTACGAACATATGCTTTGTCCTCAAAATTAATGAATTGAATAACAGAAAAGACCCCAATAGCAAATCATGTATTTAATTGCATTTGTTTAAAGCTGTAAACGTGTGTTGCATTTCTTCCCCCTAACATTCCTAACTTGAATAAACATAATTCGAATACGAATGACAGGTGTTAATTTGAATGATAAAAATGACGCCTCGACAAGTGACGATTAATTTGAATGCTAGTTGAGCAGTTTCTAAATAGTCCAGTAGACGGTACCATATACCATGTACATGACCTGGAAAAGTTGATAAGTACAAGGTTTTTTTGTTGATTTGTGTTCTAGATGGGTATTGAAGTAAATTCAGCTTGGTTGCCAGCTTGGCAACCTTGAGCAACTTTTTTAATAGCCATATTAGCATAATCATCTAATTAGCATATGTGCAATATGTAATAATGTTGCTAATCTCAATTATTGTTATTATCGTTATTATCATTATCACTATTATTATCAGTTTATTACGATTATCATTATAATTATTAATTATTATTGCATTTAGTAGTAATGGTATTATAGTCATTATTATTTTCACTTCGGCTGTGTTATACAGGTCAATATTCTGATCAGTATGGCGGATAACTTCAGCTCTACAGAAGACATCTGTGAAGGAGCGAACTGTCAGTCAATCACAGATGTGACGTACTACGTGAAGGAGAAGAAGAAGCTCTGCGAGGGATGCATCGGAAAAGCAAGAAAGGGTGGGTCCTATTGTGAGAAGCATGATGAAGAAATCAAATTGTATTGTAAAACACATGGTGTAGCATTGTGTTATTCATGCGCACATATAGATCATCATGAGCAGTCTTGCGTGCGACAGGATATAGAGCACGCAATCATGGAAAATAGAGCAACACTAAACATTCTGAAAGAAAAGGCAAAGGACAAATTACAGCTTTGTCGAGTTAATGGAGATCAGATTCGCCAGTGTAGGAAAGTCACAGACACCCATCTAAAAGCTTTGGAAGATGAAGTAGATTCGGTAATCAATGAGGCGATGAAAACCTACAAAGACAAAGAAAAGGAGGATGCTGCAAAAATCAACCAGGAGATTGATGAGAAAAATAAGAAACTTCAAGAGGAGATTCAGAAGAACGATAAGGAGAGAGAGAAGCGACTCGAACTGAACCGTGCAAATGCAGAGAAAAGACGAGAACCAATCGACAATAAACAGCATGGTCTTCAAACAGACATTCAAGACATCGCTGAAGCGAAAGAGAAAAAGATTGTGGAATTGGAGAAAACATGGCAAGATGACACGAAAACCACAGAGACTACAATACAGACACTTGACAGAGTACTTGAAGATGATCAAAATGTCGTCACAGATGGGCATCATGTGAAGACTTCAGTGAGTGATGAACTAAAGAAGCCACTAAATGAGGATGGTGTGAAACAAATCACTGGTACCATATCGGGTGTGAGGTTTGTGAAGGGTGCTGGGAGAGAGAAGTATGATGGGAGGATTGATTGGTATGATGGGGAATGGAAGCTCATTGATACAATCAATGTCACAGATAAAATCACAGTCCCAATCATTGTAGGATGCATAGATGAATGCAATGTGATCATCACAGATAACAAATTAGGTAGCCTACGTACATACATGTTAGATATGAACACTAAACACAGTCAGGCAGTGATAACCGGTCGTGATACGTCAAGTGTTCTCACCTGTGCATTGCTGAATGATAACAAGGTGGTATGCGGTAACTACATTGAAAGATGTACAGGGGACAGTTTGACTGTATGCATCAGTGTGTATGACAGACAATGGAAGCACATCAATGACGTCACAATACCAAGAAACACAACGCGTGATTTCACAGCGGTGTTTGTAGCTGTTGACCAGGATGGGATGATCATCGCTGCTGAGTCGCGTCAGTCTAAGATATACGTCATCAACCCAGCTGATGGTAAGATCATGAATACCATCACATGTCAACAGAATATAAGGATGCATGGTGTACTATCATCAGGTCACATCATCGCTTATCCCTCACTACTAGATCACAGAGTGTTTATCATCGACAGACAGGGTGCTCAAAGGGAAATCCCCCACAGTGATGTAATCCTGAAGGTCTGCATCGATCCTATGACAGACGACCTCTACGTCGTGACATCAGATGATGAGTACAAGACGTGTGTGATTGATCAGGTGATGAGTGGGGGTGATATGAAGAAGAGAAGAGTAGCATCATTCCCTCTATCAACAGAACTGGACTCACTGGATGATAGGAAGAGTCGTCTTATAGGATCTCGCGTGGTGGTGACGTCATCAGGGAATATGATTGCTTGCGATGAAGAAAAAATTCTCGTATTCAAAAAGCTATTGAGCCTTTAAAGCCTCGTTCACAATTGACCCGGTAATCCGGTTTTCATTTTTGTTTTTGATTCTTTTTACTTCTCTTTGTGTGTGTGTGTGCGTGTGTGTTTTTTTTTTTTTTTTAAACGTGAATGTAATGCGCTTCACATTTATGTATCTTACTCACACAGAGATCAGTTATTACGCATAGAAACTTTATTGAGTGCTGTTGTCATTCATTTACACACACAAAATAACTGCCGCGGTTTATTGATTTATATCTTAACGAGTCATGAACAGGTAGGATTACACATTCTGTGCATAACATACATGTAAGAAGAACAATATGTAAGCCTAAATCTAAAAAATGTATCCAGAATAGTTTAAAGCCCACCGCACACTACACGATTTAACAACGAGCTGACCTTTGAAGATTTCATATGAACATTCAATATGATAAATAAAATCTAGATTTTAAGGACTTCAAGGGAGAAGGAAAAGCTAAATCGGCTCATAATCGTAGTAATATTAAATCATTAGTGATTATTTGTGTGATTGTTTATGATTTGAAGGCGATTCGGCTTTTATTCTGACTCGACGGCTTACACTAAAATGCCAGTTATTAGCATTTTTATCATTATAGAATCTACAACAGAGAGATGATGTGTGCTTAGATCTCCATATCTAATATAATTGCCATTTCTTTGGGAATCGGGTCGCAGGAGGATCCTATAGTGTGCGGTGGGATTGATCATCTATGTTTACTAGAAACATCTTTAAATCTATACAGAACTATGTGAAGGGGGAAGTAAAATGCTTCTAAAATTCTAAGATTCTTCTGAAAAGCAATGATTAAAGAAGTAAATGCAAAATGTATCACAATTTTAATTCACTCGTACAGAAAAGGAAATAAAGATAACTTGTTGTAATAATTTATTTCTTCATCATCAACAATAACATCAACAACAGACAATAATATGGTCCAAACATAAATATTACATGTATAAGCAAGTAAAAGAGAAAAAAATAAACGTGATGAAAGTAACCAAATACAATAACAGTAAGTCGGTCCCCTGCTCAGATCACATGACAAGTTAATGATATTCACTGATATGTAGGGCCTGTTGTGATAAGACCAATGCTATAACAATGATATAAATTGCACGTTTTTTTGTGGTGGTTTGTTTTTTGTTTTTTATATTAGCTTTCGTTTGTGTAATATGTTATCATTGCAAATAGCCAGATCATACGTAGTATTTTAAGACTGATTTGTATAACTTGTTCGTGTTGCTGACAAACATGTAAGTCATTTATATGCAGGGCCTGTTTTGACAAAACCAATGTTATACCAATGAAGTCAATTGTACGTTATGTGTATTTGTTTGTTTGTTTAATTAAGCTGTTTTGTGTAAACTATGATAGCAAAATTTTACATAGAATATGAAAGACTGATCTTGATCAACTATAAACAAGTAAAGTTAATACTTAATGTGTCGTAACAAATAATTATTATACTAATGATTTTCTTTGCACTTCTTTGTCTTTTTTTTTTGGTATAACTTTGTTTTCCTGTCATAATTTGTAAATAGCTACATATACTTAGTATTTGTAAAAGTGAGCTTTATTGATGTTTCGTGTTGCTTAAAAAAAACATGATATATGTACTTTAATGTAGGACCTATTTTGACAAAACAAATGCAATAAAAATGATTGAAATTGCACGTTATTGTTATAATTTCATTATTTATTTTATTTTGTATAGTCCATCATAATTTGTAAATAGCTTTACTAAAGGGACTATGTCCAATTTGCAGGCCCAACAAATGAAAAAGTTAAATTCCAACGGCATTTGAAAGATAATACTAATTTAGAACTTCCCTCAAAAGAAAATGTCTTGGGGAAAATGAGCTTTATTTGTCGAATCGACTTTAGTGATTGCAATTATTTTAGTAATAGTCGGATTTTCAGACCCTTGTAACGAATGGTCGAACATTTTGTGCTGCGCAAAAATGCAATCAGTTTGATTTTGGCCATTGCAAGAAGTGGGTTATTGATTTAGACAAATGCTCATGTACCTTTATAGCTCATGTTATGTATGTTATCACCACAACAAAAAAGTCAGTCAGTCACTCAATAGTGTCTGACAGTGAAGTCTAGCAAGTAAACGGGTTTCCTTGCATAATTTGAACATTAGGACACTGCTAAAGTTTAAATTTTACAGAAAGGACTACCGTGACATATTCATAATTCCTCCAAAGTTCTGCAAAATTCCATGTTGGCTGCAAAAGGAACATAGTACCTTTAAAGGTATAACTAGTTCTGGTCATGCGATTGCATTGTTGAAGACACGTTGTGGAATCGATCAGAAAAGGTTGATTATCTAGCATATAAGTATTGGCGTGTACTGCAAGGTTCTGGGATCATCAAAATGATAACAAATTTGGCCCAGTCTTGGCAAAGTTACAAGCACTGTACACAGAAAGATGTATATGGGACCTCGCGATATCTATCCAGTCCGGATATATAATAATTTACCAAATATATCAATTAGTAGGCGGTTTACCGGCAAAAAAAATTGTATCACCACGTATTACTCAAAACATATTCTTTCACATGATTGGTAATGAGAGCTTCCATTTCCTTATTTGATAGGGGGCGTTTCCAAAACTGGTCTATAACCTTTAAACTAAGTTTATAGAATGGTAAACGTTAAATTGGTTGTTTGTCTTGCTATGAAACATGCATATGTTACATGTAAATCCGTATATGTGTATTTTGACAAAGAAAAATCTATAATAATGACATTGATTGCACGATTGTGTAACCTATCATATTGGAAATAGCTACATTATTCTGTAAATTTATAAGATTCATTCTGTTAAATGATACATTTAATCTTCGAATACGTATTTTGGATGGATCAAATGTTATATGATATACCAATTATACCGTATATGCTACACAGCATCTAGACTGTATACTTTACACATAATCATCGCAGTTGGATGGATACAACAAGAATAATGTGAAATTACGATTCGTGGATATTTTTTATTTTACATATTATTATTATTGTAATGAGACATGTTTGTCAGGTTCTTTTCTCAGTTTTCTTAAAGAAATGTTAATCTTTGACATCTTATTTTGAAAGAAATGCAAGTACTCTTTATTGACAAAAACAGCGAAATAGTTCGAACGATTTCTTGATATATCATTAAATTTCATATACGCTATTAAATGGCATGTCAATAGCTGCATTATGACAATAATTCGGTAGGATTCATTTTTATATTTTTTGCAGGTTGCTATCAGACATGTCGATATTTAGATGGTTATCGGTAAAATTGAAAACAAGTTGTATGGTTTTGTTATCCACACTATTACACTTTTCATGTAAATAGCTACATTGTTCTAGTAACTGAAAGATTCGTTCACATTTTTCCGTATTAGATATTATATTAATCTATTCCATGCTTGATGAACAAAAAAAGGTTTAATATTGAAATAAGCTTCAATCAAGATTTCAGTCAGTTTTTTTTTTATACAATATGCACTGTTATAAAATGTACATAGCTGCATCGTATTAGTATTTCTAAGATTCGTTTATATATTTTCCTCTCATAATATCATATGAATCTATTTCATTTTGTATGATAACGAAATACACTTCAATACAAATTTTGTCAGTTTTGTTACCTAAAATACGTAAATATCTGCATTGTTCTAGTTTTTGAGAGAATTATTAGCATTTTTTCCTCATCAGATCTTTCGTTAATCTGTCATGTCTTAGACCAAAAAGTATAATATTGAAATAAGTTTCAATTTAATTTTGTGTCATTTTTGTTATCCAAACTACCATACAATATACACTGTCATAAAATGTAAATAGCTGCATTATATTAGTATTTCTAAGATTCTGATCAGAGATTTTGTTAATCTATGTTTGATAAAAAAAACAATTGCTATACAAATCAAGCCTGGTTCACTGATTTGTGAATCATGATATATCAAACGAGTATACACATTATGTGTTCTCGTGCAAAGCTGCACTTAGTAAGAATCAAACTGGTTGATTTCTGTAAAATTGTGTAAGATTTTCTTTGTATATTCTGCGTACATGTTTGCTAACGATTGTGTACCTCTTTACGTGGAGATCTTGTGGTCCTCTGGTTCCTTCGCTAGACTCTCATAGCTCAGTCCAAGGGTATATAGGGTTCGAATCCCAGCTCGTCACTAACGTCCTTCCTTGTAAGACATTAATCCACACTGGGCACTCTCTACCCAGGTGTAGTGAATGGATACCTGATCATGCTGAGGTGATGTTTCCTATTATCATAATAATCATTTGTTTAATAATTGTTATCTTTCTCTGTCCCCGAATTGATGGCTTTGCTATCAGATCGCAGACTTCGGGAAGAGTGGGTTTCAAGTTTGACGATTCAATATTTACATACAAATATTGGACCGAATTCACAAAGAAGGTTTGGCGACAAACCTCCTTTGTGAATTCGGGCCATTATGTTTTAATAAATTAAGAGTACCAAAGTGTGACGTCATACTGGCCAAGTTGTCAAGGTTGATTGACCCAAACAATTTTGTGCGAAACAATGGTGTGATGAACATCACAAGTGGCAAACAAAAATGTTTCCCTGTTCCAGCCCGTTGCTTGAATAATTTCGCAGTTAACCTCATGCGCAGGCTTTCTTCTTTGGAACCAGTACCCGGGACAACGAGCGAATATGACGTTAGCACTTGGGGCGCTTCCGTGTAATGTGCACAGAATGCGAGAATTTTTTTTCTTCTTCACATAAATCATAAAAAAATAAAAAAGCTATTCATAATATAATCGCTGAATAATGTTGCTTTCTGCTATCATTCCCGTTAGTCATAGACATATCAAGATTTTTTTCATTCATGGTGAAACAGTAAGATAAATGTCATAATTATGTGGTATGGAACACGGTGTACTAAATCGCTCAATGCATGTAAATCGTTTACCTTTTCTCACAATTTGACTGAAAGGAGTCGGTGGAAGAAAACTTAGATAGTTAGTAATTTCTTTCTGAACTTGTTTAGTATTTTGACAGATATAAGTCTGTTTTCTGTATTAAAACTATACTGGTAGACAGGACGCTAATTATGATTCAGATAATCATTGTGATCTTATTTGTGTATTTGTCACTATTTATACCGAAATCACAATTTAAAAAAAGTAAAGTAACAGAATGTTTTTCTTTTTTTAAATAGAGACAAGAGAGAGAGAGAGAGAGAGAGAGAGGGAGAGATATATAGAGTGGAATAAACCGAGAATCAAAGAGAAGGTGAATCAAAAAGAAAACATTAACTTGTAATGAGAGAGAAATACAGAGGGAAGAAAGAGGACAGAGAGAGGGAGAAAGAGAAGATAGTGAAAGAAGAGAGAGAGAGGACAGAGAAGAGAATGAGAGAGGTGAAACAGAAAGAGAGAGGGAGAGAAACAAAGAAAAGGGGGAGAGAAAGAGAGAGAGAGAGAGAGAAGGGAGAAAGGTTAAAGAGAAAGAGGGGAAGAAGGAAAGAGAAAGAGAGAGAGAGAAATAAAAAAAGAGAGAGAAAGAAACAGAAAGAAACAGAAATAGAGAGGGAGGTTAAAGAGAGAGCGAAGACATGAATTAGGAGCTCTGTTCTGTTTGTAATGAGAAACAGACTAGCGCCATCTATCAGAAATCAGTAACATTCGCCGTCATTCTGTTACAAAAAATGTTGTATGTTGTAACAGTAAGTACATCACTAACCAATATTAAAGTCGGTTGGTTTGTGCCCAAAAGTAAGAGTAAAAGAGTTATGATACAAAAAAAGAAGAACAAAAACCAAGACGGAAAAAACATGTACAAAAGAACTAAATAAACTCAATAAATGAATAGGGCCAGAACGTAAAGAATAAGATGATATTGTCTTAGTTGAAGGAAGCAGGGATGAGTTGCAAACATCACTGAATAAGGTAGTCATCTAGTTTGAAAATCTGGGCCAGTCACTCAACCTGCAGAAAACAGAATGTATGGTAGTTTCCGCGAAGAAAAAAATGCACCCAGATGTATTCACATGCATAGAGAAGACAGAGGAGGGAAAAACAAGTAGACAAATTCTGCAACCTTAGGGGTTTGATTACCTCAGATGGGAGGAGTGATGCAGAAGCAAAGAAACAAATTGAAGTTGCAAAGGAGTCATTTACAAGAATGGGACATGTGCTAAGAAATCAAAACCTAAAAATGACCACTAAAATCACTACAAATATATGGTCCGTCCTCCTGTACGGCTGCAAGACCTGGAAGTTAAATAAATCACTGGACAGCAGAATCCAAGCAGCAGAAAATGTGGAT
>JAVYIG010017222.1:0-27303 GCA_035222895.1 Strongylocentrotus droebachiensis
GAAACGAGAGAGAGAATGGTAATGGGAAGGAAAAAGAGAGACTATATAATGAGCGAAAGGAAGAGAAACAGAAAGAGAGAGAGAGAGAGAGAACGGGCACGCGATAAGATAGAGATAGTGTTATGTTAGATCAGAGAAACGTGGAGATGAAATGAAAATGTAAAAGAGTGATAATACAAAATGTACAGAAATTTAAAAAATGCTGAATATGAACATTAAATCATAAATCATTAAATTGTAACATATAAATAAAATACATAAGAATGTTACATACCGTTGTCCATAGCCGATCCATAGTCTTTCATTAGGATACCATCATACCTTAGGGGTCTATGTGCATTATTATTATCTCTCTAATAACTTCTTCCAAATTAAATTTACAATATCAATAAAATTACTCGTCACAGTAAAAAAATAAGTACGTATTGATAAACTATCCTTCAACTAACTTTTAATCGACTGTCGATGAAAACACTCACTGGCTTTTCTTCAATTTAAAAATCTTTACAAAAATATGCAAATTTCTTGATGATCTACATTTGATAATGACACTATTTTGTATTTATTTTAGAAGAATATATATGTATATATCTCTTTTCGAACAATAAATTTTAGCCCCAAAACTTGTTTTGGGTTATTCAGGATAAATCTAATGGATCGTGACATAGATTATGTTCTTTAGGTGATAGTATCGCGCTAAAGATATGACTGTCATGGAGTTGGTTTCATGAAACGGGCCCCAGTAAATTGATGCCTCCCAATAAGTTGAAACAGTAAGAAAACAATGTTTTCCACGTTCCATAACACTCTTTGAAAAATCTACCCAACCATTTCAGTCGGAAGCTGAACAATTGCCTTTGTATGTCAAGTATTTTTATACAACCTTTACTGTAGTCTTCCATTAGAGAAATCCTTTTGATTTTTCTGTTTTCCCACTCAAAATAAATTTGAATATAATGCCTTCTATCATCTTCAAAAAGTTTGGAGGGATGGAATCAACCATGATCAAGTGAGTAACTTGGCTAAGTGCTAGACTTTTCAGTACCGTGACTCTTCCAAAAATGATTAAGCTTTTTTTTTGTCCAGCTATTAAGAATTTTCCTCAATTTTATCAACTTCTGCTCCCAATCCATCTTTAGAGCTTCGTTATTATTAAAATACATAAAATGACCTGAATATGTTATAGGCTTGTGGGTCCATTTCAGATCATGTTTCTCTAAATTCCAACTTCTATGTCTCCTAACCATATCATGACTGTCTTTTCTTTATTTATTCTTGGACCTGCTACTTCGCCTAACTGATTCAGTTCATGTAAAATTCCCTTTAATGAAGTTTCATCCGGAACAAAAAATAATGTATCGTCGGCATATTGCAACAACTTTAGGTTAAAGTCATACCCGACCATTTATATTGGTTTACTGTTACTATTTGTTCTCACCTTGTTTGTCATGAGCTCGGCAGCTAAGATAAACAGCAGTGCTGACAATGGACATCCTTGTCGCATGCCTCTTTCAGCATCAAAACTTTTGGAAATCCAACCATTAACCAATACCGAACTTGAAATATTTTTATATAGGACAGAGATCCATTTGCGAAATGACTCACAAAAGTTAAACTTTTCTAGACATGAGTTAAGAAATTGTATATCTAAGACATCGAATGCTTTAGTAAAATCTACTAGCATAATTGCTCCAGTTTGACCATTTTTAGTAAAATATTCAATGATGTCTTTTGTCAACCTTACATTACTGGCTGCCAAACGACCTTTTATATAACCTGTCTGATTTCCATGTACAATCTCTCCAATGACTTTCTGTACCCTTGCAGCTAAAACCGCTGCCATTATTTTATAGTCATAATTAAGCAAAGTGATAGGTCTCCAGTTTTTTAAATCGTGAGAATCACCTTTCTTATACAACAATGTAATGAGACCTTTCTGTTGTGTGTTCGACATCATACCTATTACATAACACTCATTCAAACTGAAGCTTCAACAACCAATGTTTTTATCTGTGACCAAAACAACTGATAGAATTCAAAAGAGATTCCGTCTGATCATGGTGTCTTATTTTTCTTCATTGCAAATACTGCACGTTTATATTCCTCTTCGGTAATTAATCCATCACACAATTCTTTGTTTTCGTTAGATAATTGATTAATATTTTGAAAACCAATATAATTGCTCATATTCTTGGTATCATGCTTTTCTTTTTTATACAAATTTGAATAGTACTTTACAACCTTTTCCATAATCTCTTCATTTTTGCTAACGATTCGACTATCATTTCCACGTTTTAATTGTGAAATTTCCTTTTTCTTTGCGTTACTCTTTTCTAAACCCCTTTCTAAAAAGACTTCGTACTTCTCTCTCCTTCTTTCATCCACCTAATACGAGCTCTGATTGCAGCTCCTCTAGATTTATGTCTATATATCTTTTCTAACCTCTCCTTTGTATCGGTGTACTCTTTTTCTACTTTTTTATCAGGTATACTGACATCAATTTGTCTTTCAAGTTCACACAATTTCTTGTCTAATGAAAGCTTATCATTTGTCCTATCGAGTGCTTTTGTTCTACAGAATTGTTGTGAAAATTCACGAATTCTAATCTTGAACATTTCCCAACTTTTTTGTGAGGATGAGTAATCATCTTCACAAAAGGAATAGAAAAATTTCGGAAACTTTCATTTTGTAATTTACATCATCTAAGATGTCGGTATTCATTTTCCTGGTCCTCTTTCATTTTGTATGATACAAAATATAAGTGTTATAGCATTGTGATCAGTTCTAATGGCAGGTCGGATATCAGTACATAATGTTTTTATCTTAAATTGTCTAGTTACAAGCCAAAAATCTAATCTCGAAGCCCTGTTGAGAGATATGTTTCTCCATGTGTATTGCTTAATATCTAAATGCATTGGTCTCCTGACATCGCATAGAGCATATATTTTAACAAACTTTTTGAGATTTACGGGTGTCTTGTGATATCTGATTTCCGTTCCTTGTACATCCATGTGCATGTCTAGCACACAGTTTCAATCACCCCCTAGAATTAATTCACGGTCATTGTTATAATGTTTATTCATTTCAGAATTTAACTTTCGAAAGAAGCCTTCCCTATTTTGCTTTTGAGTGGGCGCATACACATTTATTAGCAATAAATCCATATTATGAACTTTGGCTTGTAGCATCAAAAGTTGACCATTTAACATACATTTTACTGCAATAGTTTTTACATTTAATTTATCATTGAAAAGGATTTAAACTCCTTGTGAGTGATTGGTTCCATGAGCCAAAAAACATGGACCATGCTATTCACTTCTGTATGTTATTTCAGCCAAAAAACAAAAATATTGATACATCCTGTATAGAAATAAGTATCAACCAACAAATAATATCGATAGTAAATTCTACAACTTTTTTAGGAGTAAGAATTGACAACAAACTGACTTGGTAAGAACATGTCCATTATGTATTCTGTCAAATATCTAAAGCTATTGGTGCAATGAACAGAATTAAAAAAAATGTACCTTTAAATATTCTTCTTAATCTGTATAATACCATGATTCTACCCTATCTTAACTACTGTAATATAGTGTGGGGAGATTTTGCCAAACTTCATTTAAATAGAATTTTAATTCTTCAGAAACGGGCAATACGAATTATATTTAACTTACATCCTTTCTCCCACACTGCTTCTATATTTAAAAAACATCGTATATTAACAATTTATGATATACATAAGCAACAGATTGGTATCTTTATGTTTTCTTACTCTAAAAATATACTTCCAAAGTTTCTAGATGATTGTTTGATTTGTAATAGATATGTGACTCATTATGAAACTCGTCAATCAAATCTTTTCCACTTGCCAATGTTTACTTATGATCTCTCAAGAACAGCAATTATTTATTCCGGACCAAAATTATGGAACAAATTGCCCAATGAACTTCAAATTTGCCCAACAGTATCAATTTTCAAAAAAAAGCTCAAGAAATATCTCGTAAATGAATGTGTATAACTAGGATTATTTTCTACATAAATGCCTTTCCTTTTCTTGTGTTGTTGTAATGGATTTATCTGGTTTAATTCTGTATATTGATGCTTTGTGTTATTTTAATCTTTGTACTTCTATCTCGTTTTTAGTACATTTAAGAAATTTTTTATGTAAATTTTATTATCTCTGGGAATGACCTGGATAGGCCATTGGCCTTTGTTTTTTCCCACCACATTGTGATTTAAATTGAAGATGTTTCATTTTAACGTTTGTTAATGTATATATATGCATATAAATTGTACTTGTGTTTTTTTATAATTCAGATGTGGAAATAAAACTTGAACTTGAACTTGAACTTCTTACAATTGTTTCAATATCTCTACACCAGTATGTTTCTTGAAGGAAGAGAATGCAGGTGTATACGACCCCCCCCCCCCCACCCTCCCTCCCTCCCCTCCTCCAAAATCAAAAGAAGTTTTTGGGGTTAAACAAAATAAATAAATAGGCAGGATGCAGGATGGCATCTCACAATACCATGCAAAGTGATAAAGCCGTTTGATGATGGTCAGTTTGCTTCAAAACTTAACTGAGATTTATTATACATCTTATTAAATTGATTTGAATATCATTATTGTTATTATGAATATTCAGTAGTGGATTGGGGGAGGGGAGGATGCATAGCCCCCCCCCCCCCCCCCCTCCCGTGGAGTCCCTGCCATGGCGAAAACGTGTGTCTGGCAATTTACTTAACCAATTGCTTGCTTGTTAACATTTTTGGACACAACATGTGCCACAATGTAGAAAATTAAATCCTGAATCCACCACTGTGCCATACCAATAATGTGCAAGCGCTAGAAAGCACTATGACATTATCTGAGAAAAAAGGGAGTTATAAGGGAACTTCCCTCTTATAGGAATGTTATTCAAGGGGGTATATGGGGGAACAGTCAGGGACTAATTAGTGAAAATTTGGGGGAATTAATATATAGTAAGAAAGAAATGGATTTAGAAAGTCGAGATCACTAATAATGAGGTTTTTAATCCATTTCGTTCCCCAACGACCAAGGTAATGGTTTATATCAACTGTTAGGTGGCGCTCTTTTAAATAAGGGACTAGTGTCCCTTTACATCGATACGAATATAGCTTTTGTTGGACGATCATAATTTCTGCATAAAACAATTTTTTGTTTTTGTTTTTTAAGTTGTGTTGTTTAAGAATTCATGTAATTAAGTATGTATACTATGTTTGTTTGTTTGTATGTATGTTTATCTATCAGTATGCTTGATTGACTTGCCATTGGATTGTTCTGTTTTTGTTTCGTTTTGGTTTGTGTCGTTTTGTCTCGTTTTATTTATTTGTGTGGTTGTTTGCTTGTTTTGCTCTCTCGCTCTTTCTCTTAATTGTAAAAAAGTATGTTCCCTTTATGGCTTTTCGGTCTCTTATTTCACCGATTTCAGTCTACTTAAGATTATGATAATATTTTTTGTTCTCGCTTCAAAGCGATAATATTCCCAAAAGGTCCAAATCTCAGTCGTTGTATTACTTTCTCTCTCCCTCTCTCACTCTTTCTCTCTCTCTCTCTCTCTCTCTCTCCCTCGCTCTCTCTTTCTCTCTCCCAATCCCCCCGTCTCCCCCTCTTCCCCTCTCTTTATTATTATCATTATCATAATCATTATAATTCTCGTTATTACTATTATGATTTTAACATTAATATTATTATTATAATTATTGTTGTTATTAGTATTATTAATGTTATTATTATTATCAATATTATCACTATTGTTATTATTACTAATATTATATTATTATTTTATAAATATTATTAGTAGTATTAGTAATAGTAGTAGTAGTAGTAGTAGTAGTAGGCCTAGTAGTAGTAGTAGTAGTAGTAGTAGGCCTAGTAGTAGTATTATTATTAGTAGTAGCAGCAGTAGTAGTAGAAGTAGTAGTAGTAGTAGTAGTAGTAGTAGTCAGTGGCGGATCCCCCCTGGGGTAAAAACGTGTAAAAACATGTTAATTTAACCCTTTTTTGGATATGCCCCCCCCCCCCCCCCTGGCGCTCATGGAAGGGGGGGGGGGTGCGATTTTTAAAATTTTCGAGGGCCAACAAAAAAATTGCGCTCACTACCCCCCTCATGTTATCAGTGTCTGTGATAATGATGTAGGTGATCGAGCATTTGCTTGCGCAGCCCCAAAACACTATCTATAAATATCTTTAATTAAAAATTGAAAGCACATCTTTTAAGCATATCAGGAGCTCTTGTAGTGGAGTAGAATATATACTTGATGTTGGATAGTTTCTGCGCTCTTTAAATGTATCATTATTATATTATTATTATTAATATTGAAGCCCTCAAAGTACCTCAAAAAAGTAAAAATCCTTGAGTGACCGGTTTTACCATTCTCGTTTTTCCTAACAGACGGTAGTGTTATGAAAACCGTTAGGAAAACGCAAAATAAGATTTCGATTTCCAATAAAAAATATCTTGATAATCAGACAGGCGATCGGCTTGTAAAAGGGGGAAAATCTGGACACAATGTGTTCCCAGCCTCACATACATTTTGACAGCCCTAAAATGCACCTGACTTTAACATATTTTAATCTTAAATTTTTCGGCAACCTCCACCCCATCCTCGGAAAATTACTGGACAGACACACAACTGATTTCGGTCGTGAAAAGTTTTCAATTGACTTTCAGAAAATGTATGAGATTACATTTTCGTTTAAGTCTGAAAATTCGTTTTAAAATAACTGTAGAAGTGGGGAACCATAATCAACTATGGAAAAATGTTATCCTAACATTTAGAAGTATGAAGCGGCGCTGTGGCTTAGTTGGTTAAAGCGCCTGTCTAGTAAACAGGAGATCCCCGGTTCAAATCCGGGCAGTCCCTTTTTTGTCAGTCTCCATGATAATAGAATTTAATCATTGACTTGACATACTTTATTCTTTTCTTGTCATTTTCTTACCAATGCAAAGCAAAGTCACTTCTAACAATGCCTTATGTCTGCGTCACATTCCCAACGGTCGCCGAATTTCAAACCCGCCAGGAAGTCGAACGCATTTTTCGCTTGAAATCTACCCTGTCACAATTATTGGACGGGGCTCGGGAGGTGCTCTTTGAACAACCGTCATTAAACAAACGGTAGTCGGGCGGCATAAGGGCGGGCGCCGTGCGACCAGTTTTGGTCAACGATCAATAGGTCAATAGGTCAATATAGGTCGAGCAGTAATCGAGGAGACACCGGCCGTATTCCTGGCGAAAATGCACTTTGTGGCTCGCAGAGAAGTCTAGCAGTTAAAGGGGCCGTCACATATCCAAAACGAAGCCAGTCCGACTTCTCTGCAAGCTAAAAAAGGGCATTTTTGCCAGGAATACGGCCGGTGTCTGCTCGATTACTGCGGGCTCATCCGTATTTTTTAGGGGTCGGCTGACGATCGCAGGGCACCGAAACCTCCTCCAAATTCAGCGATTTTCTAATGGCGAATTTTGGGGTCGTAGAACTCGTAAACTGGTCTCGCCTGGAGATTGCTCGGGCATCGGCGAACATTCGATCGATATTCGGGCGGCAATCCGACGATTTGGGGCTTTAAAATACGGACGGAGGTCGGCAGAGCTGCGCGGCCGCCACACGGGCTCCCTACGTTTCTCAAACGACCCCCATCCGTATCCCGCGCGACTTTTACGAAGTCTATGTCTCAGGCTTCCTTTACCCCACTTCCGCGTAGGACTGGAGTAACCCTTTCCTTCCGATCGAAACGAGACAAACGAACATGGTTGGATTCTAACATCCCACCCTTCCACCTAGCACCTAGCTACTCCCTCTCTTTTTGGGTTGTCCCACCCCCAAACTTGGTGCTGTTGACTGGGCGGCGCACCCGTCGAGTGGCAACGCAGATCCAAGACCAAAATGAGCCTATAAAAAGGGTGGCATTTTGGAGACCCCCGTCCCTCGATGTCAGCTTCTATATTATATTTGAGCAGACAAAACTTTTGCGAATTATGAATGAAAATCTATGTTTAAATCACAATCAATACCACGAAAAAGGACACGAACAAAAATATATCAGATGCAAGTTATTGGTGAAATCATTGAAAATGTAGTTGTGTAGGCCTATTAAACCAGAGTCCACTTTAAGATTTAAAAAATAAATAAAGGGAGAACAAAACAAATATAGCATTCCACTTTTTATTGTAAATGTACCACAGTCAATTTGTGTTTAATCTGCAATAAAATTGTATAGAACTACGATGGCACAATACGAGTTACACCTCATATATATATATATATATGTATTCATACTATTATCTGCCGTCTTCATCTAGATGTATTATATTTATTATTGTTTTTTAAATTTAGAGCCATTTAATTATAAATAACAATGCATATATAGCTGCATATTGATTTAAACGGTATTTGTATTACTAAATTTACAGTATATAGGTTAGATATGGACATATGGACTAACTCATTCACTAAATCAATTAATGATGATCATTTTAATTCATTTTGATATGGACTTAATTCAACTTCAGCAATGTTAATGATTCATTATTTTATAATGATAATAATAATATTCCACTTGTATAAAGCGCTTAAAGTCATCTACGATGTCTCTAAGCGCTTTACAGATTATTACCCCGGTCATTGGATTCAATACTTACCCGCATGCACTGTGTGCACAATCTCCACTCCCTGGGGAGCATTTCAGCCAGGCGTTACTTGACGCTCAATGACGGTCGTATCCTACCGGGTACCCACCTAACTGGAGAGGGACGAGCACAGGATAGGTGCTTGCTTTCAATTTCATAATTGAATCGTATCGTGTATCGTGTATCTCTCATATTTCTCGCAATGAAATGTAAGGAGTAACATGCCAATTGGCCACAGGGAAGAATTTTCGCTTTTGTGAAACCTCTACCATATGCCATTCCTTATTTACACTGTATCTTTTATCTATTGATTTGTATAATACGAGTTGAATTTTTATAGCCTAATAATAATAATAATTTAATCAAATGGCAACCACCTGGCATGTCTGGTATAGATTTTATATCTAGGTTATTGACAGAGAATGTTAGCAATCTTTATTCAAAAACTAAGTCAAACTTTCCTGTGTTTGTGAGAATTAATTAATTTTCCTAAATTATATTTTTTGTTGTTTACAAAGACTATTTCAAATCGGTGATTGGTAACCAGCTGTTAGCAGAGCATAAAATAATCAAATTATTTTTGATAGAGATTAGAATTAAAGGATGGAAACCAAAACAAAAAGGAGGGGATCTTCAAAGACAAATTAAGAACGAAAACGCATTGCCAGACATGTGTATCGGATCCTTTTTTGATTTTTTACATACAAATATTGAAAAGATTATCTTTTATTCTAGTATATATTAGAGCAAAATATAGTATAATGGAGAACACATTTAATGATTGGTTACAATTAGCCTACCTCCTTGTTAATTTATACTTTTTCTACGAATAAAGAACAAATGAAAATATGAAATATGTGTTTCAGGGTTGTTGTTGTTGTTGTTGTTGTTTTGTTTTGTTTTTCTTTGATGCAGGTCTATGGTATTGTATCGAGTATCAAGGTTTGTCGATTTTTGTTTGAATTAGATAAAATATATGCTGTAAAATCAAAAAGGTTTACTACCGTCGATTATCAAGATCAGTTGTGCAGATGATCAAAATGACAGATCGCAATTTCGACATCTGACATCTCTGTCCCTTAAACATGGACCTCTAAAATTGGTACAACCATGCAATAAAAATCTTAGTTATTTGGAACAGAAGGCAAGACTTTTCCTTAAAGTGCGGGTTCATAGAAAATCACAAATATGGCAAATAGCGTATTACTAGAAACTGGTAAGCTAACAGATAGCCATCATGCAAGTTTTAGATCAACTACATATCGGGTGGTTTATAAAAATACAAATATAACAACCTCCATAGCATCTGGGAAATGCAAGAGATTCGCCGGAAAAATAATGATGTTTTAATGCCATCACAATATGAACCAACCCTGCTTGAGCAGACGACATCCCATAAAGAATTAACATGATTGAAATACTTTTATTTCTCAAATTATAATGAGTTTAGTGTATATAAATGTGATGGAATTTTACACCATTCAAAAAGGGATATGACCCCCATTCTAATAACTAAATTCTTTTTTTTGTAAATACACAGGATATGGGTTAATGAACAATCAAAGAAACCACACTTTCAAATTAAAAAAACTCCGGAATGATAGCATGGACGTCATTTGTTCCCTCTTGAAACGCCGAACATGCCGCGGTGTATGCAGCTGAAAATACAATGGCGTCTTATTTTGTTTACAAGCGACGGATTCCCTTTTTTATCCTTGCATTTTTCATCAAAATAATACCATGCACGGGGTTTAGAGTGAGGCAATAGATTAAACATTTCGCCTGAGGGTATTGAAGTAAGAGAAATAGCTGAAGAAAAGATGACAAAACAGGCACTGAAATTGTGTGAGATGTCATGGGACATCGTCTGCTTGTGCACATCATGTTCAACATGTGACGTCATACCTCAGCAGCGACCGGTGAGCTTTTCAGGTGCTTTGGCGGGGCTGTATCTAAGCCTTTTGTAATTGTTAATAATCATTACTTCGAATGTTTCCAAGCATTTGCTTTTGATAACCTTGGCCAATCAAAGTGTCACCTTTGCAATAATGACATTAAAGTTAGTTTTTAAATCAATAAACCTTCTCTTTAAGGCTTATTTTGTTTTTAAATGTTTTCAACACACATTTGTCAGATTAATAAGTTTGCTACTGTGGCGAAGCGTGGACCCAGGCAATCATTGAGGGGGCACTGTGTTCTAACACATTGAATGAGATGCCAATGTATAAGTCTTATTATGTTCCTCTCAAGCTCGTTTACCTCTCCTCTATTCTTTCTTTCTCTTCCCTCTCCCTATCATTTTCGCAAATCAATCAGGGCCACTACCTTCTGCTACGATAATTTAACATGATTATAGACAAACAGGGATGCACTGTTAATATTTGCAATGTGAATGTTTGGTCACGTAATTAAAATGTGTTCAATTATTTACTTATTAAAGTAGGCAAATCATTTTTACGAAATGAAAGTGGGAAGTAATTTATTGCAAAACAAGGATGATAAGTAGGCCTATATTCGACAGGTATAATTTTGTATAAATAGACCAAGCACTAGGAATAGAATCCCATAGCACTTCTTATTCACCTGAATATCTATCAGTTGAACACTAAGATGAAGAGAGCCTTTGCACCAAGCGTCTTGTTGACCTGTTTGGTTGCCGGGATACTCGGCAAGCCATTAACTAAGGAGTCAGAAAAGGTATCCATTGGGACACAGCTTCGTTTATAATTTAATGATTAAGATATACCTCTCGAATAAGAAAATGGAAATCAGTTATCAACTGTTTTCTAGATTTTTGTTTCTGTAAAACATTTTCGTGTGACACGATTCCTTTTTCTGGTTAGTTTTTAGAATTTGTCAAGTTTTAGCCCATTCTGTCGATGATCAACGTATGGCACATACAGTATTTTCAAACTATTTCCATGTTATTAAGCTAATGTCCATGGCACACGAAGCGTCATTTCTATTGCGTTATTATCTACCATAATCGAACAGTCAACGACGCGACGTTTAAAATTGTGTATTCGCTTAAATAACGCGTTTACCTTTAACATTACAATGTTCTATGTTGCATTACAATGTTCTATGTTGCATCACGATCTAGGAACGTCCCATGAGGAAGGTGGAATTCAACGGACAAGTCTATAACGTGCCCGTTCAAGAGATATTGGCTGACCCGTTCTCAAGCAGGATACCTGGTGATGAACAGAAGACGGATATGATCCTGAACGAAGAACAGAAAGAATATATTCGACAGCAGAAAGAGGAACACATAGATGGACGAACCAAGAGGAAGGCCGTGAGGGATGTTTTGAAAAGATGGACCAAAGTCAGTGGGGACGTCATTGTGCCATTCACCATGGATAGCCCAGGTAAGTTCGAGTTTCGACTACGACGCGTCTTAAACTAAACAACAACAAAAACAACAACAACAACTAAACCATTTATTTTCCATTTCTTAATTCTAATCCAAGTAACCTACCCCTACTAATATGGTGGCCATTGTCAAACCCGAAGCCCATCACACACTATACGATTCAACTGCGATTCTATTTTCGGAAGAAAAAGAAATCGCGATTACATTGTGGGATTTAAACATATCCGATCTTCAGGATTAAATTGAATTGAACTGAATTTAGCGTCAAATCGTAGACAATCGAATGACAGGTATGACGTCACTACGTGCCTGTGCATGCAAGCTTTTAGAAGCAAATGGCTACCTTCCTCGTTTGTAAATGGACCCGACCCCCCAACAACAACCAGAAAAAACAGGGGGAACGAGAAAAAAAGATTTCTAGCTCACAATTTTCAAAACGATCGCAACTAATGTCGGAAACTAATCTAAGTGATTTCAATAGCCTTGCGAGTCACCTTTTGAAATGTGTGAACAGAACAATCACATATTACGTAATCCAAACATGATTGGTAGGGGGTATGTAATGTCTTCTCGAGTTGATTTCTCGAAAGTCTTTGCAAATTTGGACACCCCCCCCCCTTCCGACCATCCTCCCCCTATGTATCAGGATTATATAACATTGCCTTCTCCTGATGTTTTTTGCATTGTGAAACTAAACATTATTAGTAAGAACTTTGTATGCGGACATTCATTGTGCAATAGCAACTTTTTAGATGATTATGATATTGTATCACAGTTTCAACTCAAATCATAAATTCTTTGTATATTTCGTTTATCATGATACTCGTTATAGCTAATGATGTACCATATATCTACGATGCAATGGATCATTGGTCGACTAAGACATGTGTGAAGTTTGAAACTTACTCTTCGGATCGTTCCTCAACACTGGGTCACAACCAGTGGCTTCGTTTCCATAAGGCGGATGGGTAAGAAGCGACATTTGCTTTTCTCTCTCACTTAAAGATACTATTGTAGGGGGATGGTAGATTGTGACGGGTAGCCGGAATGAGTGGGGGTAGACCTCGGACAATACAGATGACAATGGCAGCCTGAGGAGTAGAGTTGGTGCTCTTTATTCTGTAAAGGACACACCGCTATAAGCGGGGTGGGAACGGGGTCAAGTAATGATAAACAGTTATCAATTACAAGAATAAACAACGACACATCTTTCAGCATTATGACAACAAAAGGTAAACAGTGTTCACTACACTAAAACATTTGAATCGTTAATAACAATAATTATATACCTCACTTAAGAAATCCAGCCATCTGATTGGTCGAATTGCATTCATAAACTTCAACTGTTCCTGTAAAATTCCCGGTAACCATGCATAAACATTTCAATATTTTTTAATAACCATGGTTACTCCATGGTTACCCCATAGGTTTACATGTTAAAAAATGGTTTGAGCGATGGAGGATACCGTAATGTGTGCGAACGATTGGTCGGTAATTTCAATACAATTGAATCTCGATCGATCTTACCGACAATTTTATCTTGCATTGTTGACATGAAGACGAAAATAAACTTCCAAAAACCAAAAAACAACATCTGTCGATAGATCTTGATCTAAGTTCGTGCCAATATGCATTGCAAAAGTAAAAGAAGAGTCAGTATATGGAGCTTTTGCGAAGCTTCATCACACGCGAAGCCGGTTTCAATACATTTTAATGTATATATGGTACAAAACTGCCAAGCATGTTAATATCGCGCGATGGCCGAGAGGTCTGAAGCGCTGACTTCAGATACACCTCTTGTTGTACGCAAGAGTTCGAATCCCGTCCTCGACAAAATTGAAAAATATTTTTTATTTTTTATTTTTTAGTCTATTTTTTTTCGGCATATAAAAGTATTAATGACTGCTTTAATATTCGAGAAATAGTTGTTTTCATACGCTCTCGGGAAGGTTACAATTGGGCTATTCCCCTCGGCAAGCCTCGGGGAATAGCACAATTCTAACCTTCCCTTGAGCGTAATAAAACAACTATTTCTCTCAAAGCAGTCATTAATACTATACTTTAACTTATTTAAGACAATGCAAATGCCCAAAGTGTATAAGCTGGATCAAATACAAATTCCTAACATAATTAATCAAACTTAAAAGATCATAATTCTTCGTTAATCAGGTTTCTCTACACCAAAACCTAACACATAGTCATTAGCGCCCAAGTTCCCGACTACAATAGTCACACTCCAAGGCCCAATTGACCGTACACACAAATGCATTCTACACGTACCCGTACAGGCATAGCCTACGCATCCATTTCCTCTACGTGTAATCTACTTGTACATTGAGAAGTCACACCCTCTGAGCATTACGTAACAACAATATCGCCTTAAATTACACCTTTCTGTTAACAAATATCATGTTCTTTAAACATATTTTTAAGCCTTATAATAATACTAATTCATTTAAACCAGGATATGAACAAAACATAGTAACAATATTATCAAATATAACAATTTAAACACACATAAAAACTAAGCCTTGCTTACCTATAAGCGGGGTGGGTACGGGGTGAAGGTCACGGTTCTAAAGCCCGCCACCAACGACCTCCTTACATCCTTCCCCACTTTAAATAGTCATCGTCCCTTGATGACTCATAATGCAACAAAAACCATTTCTCAACATCAATTACATGTATTATTAACAATATCTATAAAATCAATTAATAGGAACAATCTCCATAGAACATACATTTATATACTACCTTAAACAATCTGGGAGGTACTTTATAAAATAGATATCGTCCTAATTGGCATGTTTGCTTGTTTCGTTTCATTTCTTTATCACCAACTTTTTTTTTTTTGTTTTTTTTTTTTGTTGTCATAACAAAACATAGAAATATAAATCGGCTAAGAATGGGAGAGACTCCGTATGATAGTCTTCTAATCAAAGCAAGGAAATGATACATCATTAGCATTCGACTTATTCTAGGTAACAACAATAACAAAGAAAGACAAGTAAGTAATACATACATAAAATATATGCCTCCCTTGTCACAACATTTAACTTGAAATTGTTTAGCAGCTTGCATTAGATGGATATCAAATCTGTATACGACACTTGCATGACACATTACCGGTAGTCGAAAAATAGCTCATACTGTCAAAATCACTACAGTCTGGCAAAGGTATACGATACTTGAATGATATACGACACGTAAATGATACATCAGTCATAGCTCCTACTGTCAAATTCACTAGTCTTGCAAAAGTTACCGGTACTTCTAAAATAATAAAGGATAAATCAGGAATATATTCAGATTAAGCCTACCTCTTCCCCCCCCCCCTCCCTTTTTTTGGGGGGGGGGGAGGGGAGGTCAAATAAAGATGGAAACAACATCTTTATAATATGTAAAAACAAATTATCATGTTACCTTTCGAAAAATACATACATATATAGCTATATTTTTGGTTGTTTATATGAGTCACAATTAAAGGTCTTTTCCATACTCTGGACTTTCACTCGTGTCTTAAGTATACAAAATGATTGTGTTGAGGCGAAACCGAACACAAACATAATCACCAAAAACATATTATAATACCATACTACAATACAATATAATATAATACAATATATTATGAGTAATCTAGGCATTAGGTATCTCCTTTTCCTCATTAACTGAAAATAAAAGATATCATCAAAAACTTGTTCAAGAAGTAAATAAACTTCTCAGGAATATGGGCTTAGCAGTCAAAGCTAAAAAGTGTCGTTCCTTATCAATTTCAGACGGTAAACCAACAGTTATTGATTTTTCCTTAGCTAGGGAACAAATTGCATCTGGACAAAATAATCCTATTAAATTTCTAGGATCTCACATTACTTTCAAGATGAAAACTTCAAAAACATATGATTTCATCCGTGATAAGGTTGATAGTACCCTCACGAATATAGATAGTGTAAACATAAAAAACGAGTATAAGCTAAAAATCCTTAATGATTATGCTCTCTCCTCTATGAGATATATGTTAACTGTACATGACCTTCATGCAACCCACCTTGGACAACTAGATACACTTCTAGACAAATACATTAAAAAGTGGATGGGCATCCCCCGGTGTGGTGCCAATATTGCTGTAGTTCATGCTCTAGATCAACAACGGGCCAGAGAGTAAAACTGGACCAGGAAGTCATCTACAATCCAGGTTGCACACCAAATTCATTAATTTGAGAAAAAAGGAAATACTAGTATTTGAGTTGACAATTCCATTTGAAACCAACATTCAACAGGCCCACCAAAGAAAGCTTGGCAGGTACGCCGGACTAATACATGATATCTCAGAAGCCGGCTGGACTCCCAAATTACTGTGTATACTGTATAGAGATAGGTTCCCGAGGTTTGATAACTCCTGACAACAACAAAACTTATAGATATGTTAAAAACATGTAAATGCAAAGTAAGGTATCCACAACCGAGAAATGAAATCTTGAAAACCGTACTGTTTGGGTGGTATGTTATGTTTTTACAGCCGGTCGGAACGCACCTGGCAATCACAACATTACTTGGGAGTGTAAGTGGTTTAACTACCTTGTACGACTTGCAATACCGAGACCTCTTTCTCTCCCTCTCCCTCTTTCTCTCTTCAACCCTCTCTCTCTCTCTATGGAGATAGGTTCCCGTGGTTGATTACTTATTAAGAAGAAATTGATAGATATGACCACAGTATGTTAATATATTATGAGGCATTGCTAACTAAAAAAATAATTATTATTTTTGTTTTTGTTATTTTGTTAGGAATTATTAATGTTTTCATTTAAAACACTGACATTATGATGTTCTCTTTTCCGTTTTGTTATTATATATTGTAATTGTTTAACCCTGCATGAGATGCATCTAATGTAATACAAATCTCTGTCCTGGGTTTTATGTCACATCTTTATTATTATGTTATATATATACTTTCTTGAATAAAGATGAATAAACAACACTCCTTTTCCTCGTCATTTAAATTGAAGAGTTCAATGCGACCGATGCCTGGTCAAATTAATCTCTTCTAAGTGTAGTTTATATACCTCTGGGGTGGTACACCACGCGTAGCTCTTCTAGGGTACCTCCTTTGCTCCAGCCGTTGCTCCTTTGGAGACAAAGGATTGGCGGTCTGTGCCACCACTGGTACATTTTCCCATTCACTCCCATTGTTACTTGGACAAGGACTAGCGACATGAGAGACACCGACTTCAGACTCACAAGTGCCTTCATCTTCATTACCCGGGGGTCCAGAGGAGGAATCCCCAGAGCTACTAGTGCCTCCCGAAAGGCTCCTGGGAGATTCAGTTTGAACTGGACGTTGGCGGTAGTGTAGGACATAACCAACAGGTGTTTGGCTTTCTGATTCAGTTTCATCTTCTGTTAACTGTTTGTCTACATCTCCCCCTGGTAGCCAGGGGCAGTGTTTCAACTGGGTCCTGTGTAAGACCCTCTCCTTGCCCAAATGGCTCCTTACTACGTAGACTGGGCGATCTGGAAAGGGCCGCTTTACCACCATAAAAGGTTCTTCCTCCCAGTAATTGGCTATCTTTGATCGGCCCCTGAATCCATGTCGTCGGACTAGAACATACTGGCCTACTCCAAGAGGCTTCTCAAAAACCTTCCGGGCCTGGAGTGCTTTACGTGCCTCCACCGCAGCCTTAGCGTTCCTCGTTGCAATGTCTCTAGCCATTCGCAACTGTGACTGGTGCTCTGAAATATATGACTTGACTCCCTTCTTGCCTCTCTGAGCTCCTTCCCCACTTTGAACGAAGCTTTGTGGAAATCTCGCATTCCTGCCGAACATGAGAAAGAATGGCTCGACACCTGTACTAGAATGAATGGTGTTATTGTAAGCAAACACCAGGGAAGGGAGGTAGTAAGTCCACTTACACTTCTTTTTGGGTGGCAGGGAGGCTAGCATGTTATGCAGGGTCCTATTCATGCGTTCACACTGCCCATTTCCAGCAGGGTGATAAGGAGTGGTGTGGCTACGTCGAATACCATACATCTGACAAAGTTCTGCAATGAGCTTGGCCTCAAAACACTGGCCTTGATCGGAATGGATTCTCAGCGGACACCCATAAGGAGTAATTACATGTTTTACCAAAGCCTTGGCCACTGTTGAGGCACGTTGGTCACGAGTTGTGACAGCCCAGGCATACTTAGTGAAAACATCAGTAAAGATGAGCAAGTTCTCGTATCCATCATCCGACGCTTCTAGAACGGTGAAATCCATGGCAACTATTTCCATTGGAGCAGTGGCCTCGATCGATGAGAACGGAGGACGAGGCTGGCGGATAGGTGGTTTACTTGTGGCGCAGCGCCGACACTTCTGACACCAGTTCTTGACTGTCACCTCCATACCGTGCCAGAAATACCTGTCTACCAGCAGTTTATACACACGTCTGGCTCCAAAGTGACCTGCCTCGTCATGAAACCTGATAAGGACCTCCTCTTGCAGATCTGTGGGTATGAGTACCTGTAAGTGTTTTTGTCCATCTATTGTGGATTGGACTTCCCGAACAAGAACTCCATCCTTCATGCTAAGCCTCTTCCAGCTCCGGAGGATGAGTAATGCTAATGTTGAACAGCGACCTCTTTCTTCACGTGTTGCTCTTGTGCCTCTATCTACTAACTCCCTAACTTGTCTCACGTCACTGTCGCTTTCTTGGTACCTCTTCAACATCTCATTGGTATATCCAGGTAGGCAACTTGTTCCACCCAGGCGACACACACCAATCTGACTGCTTAGGGCAATGGGGATCTCAGCTCCGGGAGAATGCAGGTCAAAGGTGGCCTGTATGGTGCTGCTAGTCACGACATCAGGGCCAAGATCAGCAGTAGGGTTGTCCCGGCGAGATAACACATCCGGTGCTTGGTTGTGTTTCCCTGGTCGGTATTGTATCTCATAGTCAAAGGAGCTCAGCCTCTGCACCCATCTCAGTTCAGTGTTTCCCAAGTTAGCCTTATCCAGAAACAGAAGTGGTTGGTGGTCAGTCACAATGCGACATGGCTGGCTGAGGAGATAGTCTCTGAAGGCCTCTGTTACAGCCCACTTTATCGCAAGAAGCTCGAGTTTAAAGGCGCTGTACCGTCCACTACGCTCTGCAGGCCGTAGAGTCCTGGAGGCATAGGCTATCACATGATGGTTACCGGTCTCATCAGATTGAGTGAGTATGGCCCCAAGTCCTGTTGCACTAGCATCTGTCTCTACCTGAAAGGTTTTTGTGAAGTCTGCATATGCTAGAATAGGTGCATTTGTGAGACACTCTATCAGCTTTCGGAAAGCTGTTCTAGCTTCTTCATCCAATACTACCTTCTTAGAACCAGGAACTGCTCTCTTCCTGCTTTTCCCCTTTCTATCTGGGTCAGCCTTGAGTAGATTGAACAGAGGGCCGGCCATGGTGGCATATCCTTCCACGAATCTCCTAAAAAAACCAGTGAACCCTAAGAACGCTCTAACCTCTTTGACAGTCTCTGGTTCCCGCCATTCCTTTACTGTGGATACCTTCTCTGGGTCAACTGCTACTCCGGCTGATGACACTCTATGCCCAAGATACTGGACTTCTTTCTGCAGGATGTGGCATTTCGAAGGCTTCAGTTTCAACCCGTAGCTCTTCAATCTAGAGAATACTTCATCAAGCTTCTGTAGGTGAGTATCAAAGTCAGGGGAGAATACAATTATGTCATCTATGTATAGTAGTACACTTGTATAGCACATGTCTCCAAGACATCTTTGCATGAGTCTCTGAAAGGTCGCAGGGGCATTCGTCAACCCAAATGGGAGTCGTGTGTACTCAAAGAGTCCGAAGGGCACGGAAAATGCAGTCTTTTCAATATCACCCGAGTGCATAGCTACCTGATAATAGCCACTGGTCAAGTCTAGCACCGTGAAGAACTGGGCTCCCCCTAAAGCTTGGAGTGATTCCTCTATCCTGGGGAGTGGGAAAGAATCCCGACATGTAAGGCAATTCAAGTGACGATAATCCACACACAACCTGATGCTTGAGTCTTTCTTTCTGACTATCACTACGGGCGAGGCCCATGGACTCTGACTCTCCCGAACAACTCCCTTACGTATCAGGTCATGGATATGATCTCGTACCGCCTGGTACTGAGTCGGAGGAAGGGGCCTATGTCTCTCTTTGAATGGGACGGCGTCCCCGGTCTCAATCCGATGAATTACCTTGTCAGTATAACCAAAATCCTGGTCATGTGCTGAAAAAACCTCACGATGTCTCTCTAAGAGGTCCTCCAGCGCCTGGGACTTTTACCGAGTGAAGACCAATCAACATCTACATGTACTGGTGCAGCTCCAGTTCCTCTGGGTGGATCTGTCCCCGGCTCTGTTCCTCCTACTACAGTGGCATTATACAAAGTACCTATCTGGAGCTTCTTGGGGATCACTATATCCTCCTCATTATCATTGGACACCATGACCGGAAATTTCCCCTCCTCAACACGCACAATACAAGACTGGATGGTCAAACCAGATGGTATGGTATCATTTCGCTCAGCTTCTAGAAGGAGTTCATATGGTTCTTTGCGAGGCCCTGTTGGACTCTGAACTTCAAGCACCACTGCTTGACGAGCTGATATTACGAAGCATGACTCAGGCTTCACGAAAGCTTTACCGATAACACCCTCCTTCTGAGTCAACTGCATCTGTTCGTCGACTGCCTGAAGGGCCTTTTGCCAAGCTGTATCCGTGGTTGGCCACGGCATTCTTGTCAAGAAATGATCTTTCTCGCCCCTTATCAATTGGTTCCAGCATTCATGTAGGACATTCATCCCTAGTATCCCCATTAGGCTCTGGCCCCTTCGCTTGGCCTCTACTTCGGCAAGCACAAGTACTATTCTTGAAGACATGCAATGTCCAAGAGCAGATACATCAGTATCAAAATATCCTACATATGGGATGGCCTGATAACCAGCAGAGACCAATGTGAAGGAAGAAGGGATATCCCTCAACGTAAAGCCTGCTGGCCTGAGGTGTTGGTTGAAGAAGGATTCTCCTACCGTCGTCACTTGTGATCCTGGATCAAGAAGACAGGGAACCTGAACCGTACCGAATTCCACTTCCACTGAATAGCACTCTCCAACCGCCCTGGATAGGAATCCTCTTTCCTCACCGTCCACTGCCGTTGCACTCACTTTGGAAACATTGCCAACCACTTTGCCGTGTTCCTGTTTCCACTGCCTATTATCTTGCCCCCCTCCAGATGCAAAGCTGGGGCCTTGGCTGTGGGGTGGTCCCGTAGGCGGAGGAGCACCTTTCTCCCCTGGCCCAGGAAGCGATCCTTCCATTCGATTAGGTGGTCCCATATGCGGAGGGGCACCTCTCTCCGATGGCCCAGGAAGTGGTCCTTCCATTTGATTAGATCTGAGAGAGGTCTGAAGAGGAATCCGTTGTTCTGGATAAGTGGGATACTGACCTTCTACCATGTACGGCCCAGACATTAGAGGTCCTATTGGGTATAAAGGACGCTCTTCTCTATAATTGCCGAGTGGATATGGGCTTGCTTCATTCCTCAACGGAGGAGCACTTTCAGGATACATTGTGTTGGTGCCCCTCCTGCGTTTCTGTTGGGGGCACTCTCTTGCGAAGTGTCCAAAGGCACCACAATTAAAGCAAGAACCCCTCTGCGTAGGCCCCGAAGAGGTTGGTTTCACCTGCAAGCTGCCCCGAGGGCGATTAAACTGCATCATCTCCCTTACTGCCCCTATTACTTCATTAGTCATGGCCCTTACTGCTTCAAGGACTCCGTTGTCCAGGGATGTAGATTGTCCTTTAATCGAAGACAGATGTGCTGCACTAGAAGCTCCTGCTCTTGGTCGTGCTTCCTCTCTGCGCTCACGTTTTATTGCGAGCTCTCGCAGTTCCCTAAAGGTCATCTCGTCTTTCACCTCATACATATCTCTTAAGGTGTTGCGCAAGAATGTGTCCTCAAGGCCCTCAACGAATTGTTCTGCAATCAAAGCGTCAGGTTTTGCATACAGGTAGGGGCTTCTTGATGTCAAGCTCAGGAACTTCCTTTCTAGGTCGACAGCATATTCACGAACAGATTCTCTTGTCCCCTGCCTCCGTTCAAGAAATCGGCGTTGCAGTTCACCTACAGGTATCACTTCTGCGTATGATGACTTGAGGAAGTCGACCATCTCCTCGACATTGCCACCACCTTTGATAATGGCCTTGGCCTCGTCCTTCGGCCCTCCTCTAAGATACTCCAAAAGAAAGGTGGCTTGTCGAGTCGAAGGAACATTGTAATGTTTGAATGCATCCTCAATTGCCGTCACAAACTCTTGCACATCCCCTGCCCCATCGAAGGTTGGTAATCTTTTCTCCGGCGCCAACACAAGTTGAGGCGGGGGCCTCAATAAAAGCTTCGTCAAGCTTTGAACCGTCTCGTCACCACCAGTTTTCTCCTCGGGGAAGAGAGGGTGATATAATATCACTTTCCACTGCCCAAGGGGCCGGATGACCCCACCAACTGCGGGCAGTATCACCTCTTCTTCTCCAACATCTTTATAAACCAAACCTTTGGCAGAGGGATATCTTGACTGTAATGCTTCAAGTGATAGGGGGCCCCCCTCTTCTACAAGGGGGAATTTGAAGGATTTCCCGTCATCCCCGATTCTTACATACAAACCCATTTTAGCAATATGAGATTAGTAGATATATCAGAATAGTTACTAAACAACTAATATCTCAAGCATTTACAAATGAGTAGGGCAGAAACTAATCGATACCTAGGATCGAGTTCAGTACTAATAACATCTAGAAAATACATCTAGAAAGCAGTTATTTATGTAAAAACATGACATTGACATTGTTCAGTCTTACATTGGAACATACAGTTATTTATTTAAAAACATGACATTTACATTTTTCAGTCTTACATTGGATCATGTTTGTCTTCAGAATAATAGCGTAGCGTCGTCGACGATATCCCATCCTCGTCGCCAGTTGTAGGGGGATGGTAGATTGTGACGGGTAGCCGGAATGAGTGGGGGTAGACCTCGGACAATACAGATGACAATGGCAGCCTGAGGAGTAGAGTTGGTGCTCTTTATTCTGTAAAGGACACACCGCTATAAGCGGGGTGGGAACGGGGTCAAGTAATGATAAACAGTTATCAATTACAAGAATAAACAACGACACATCTTTCAGCATTATGACAACAAAAGGTAAACAGTGTTCACTACACTAAAACATTTGAATCGTTAATAACAATAACTTTAACTTATTTAAGACAATGCAAATGCCCAAAGTGTATAAGCTGGATTAAATACAAATTCCTAACATAATTAATCAAACTTAAAAGATCATAATTCTTCGTTAATCAGGTTTCTCTACACCAAAACCTAACACATAGTCATTAGCGCCCAAGTTCCCGACTACAATAGTCACACTCCAAGGCCCAATTGACCGTACACACAAATGCATTCTACACGTACCCGTACAGGCATAGCCTACGCATCCTTTTCCTCTACGTGTAATCTACTTGTACATTGAGAAGTCACACCCTCTGAGCATTACGTAACAACAATATCGCCTTAAATTACACCTTTCTGTTAACAAATATCATGTTCTTTAAACATATTTTTAAGCCTTATAATAATACTAATTCATTTAAACCAGGATATGAACAAAACATAGTAACAATATTATCAAATATAACAATTTAAACACACATAAAAACTAAGCCTTGCTTACCTATAAGCGGGGTGGGAACGGGGTGAAGGTCACGGTTCTAAAGCCCGCCACCAACGACCTCCTTACACTATGTCCCTTTTGCAGCCAACCTCAAATGCTGTAGAACTTTGCAGGAATTATGAATATGTCATGTATGTCCTATCTGTGAAATTTAAACGTTAGCAGTGTCCTCATATTCAAATTATGCAAGGAAACCCGTTTACTTGCTAGACTTCACTGTCAGACACTATTGAGTGACTGACTGGCTTTTTTTCTTCTTTGGTAATAACATACATGAAAAGAGTTGTAAAGGGTACATGAGCATTGTCTACATCAATAACCCACTTCTTGTGATGGCCAAAATTAAACTGATTGAATCTTTGCGCAGCATAAAACGTATGACCATTCGGTACAATTGTCTGAAAATCAAGACTATTACTTTTGGGCTCTATAGCCCTAAAGTCGATTTGACAACTAATAGTCATTATTTTCCCACTTGAAGACATTTTCAAGCCCCACCTTTTTTAGGGAAGTTCTAAATTAGTATTATCTTTCAAATGCAGTTGGAATTTAACTTTTTCATTTTTTTGGCCTGCAAATGGGACATAGTACCTTTAACTGAACATAAGGGTGTCGATGGAGGATGCGAAAGGACGGGTCGAGTAGGATTTCTAATTGTATCCGGCATCAACAATTTATTGGTTTTTGATTGGTTGAAAGTGTGTCACAGATAAAAAAATAAACACAATATTTTTCCAAGCCGTTAATATAACCTCAACTTAAAGTACTATTTACGGCTGGGCAATTTGTTTTAATTTTTTATTAAAATTGTAAAATGTTAAAATGTTTTTTTTTTATTTTTTTAATCAACAATATTTGTTATTTGAAGAAGAAAAAAAAACAGATTTTTGAAGCAGAATTTAAGACAAATATACCCTGCCTTCCTTTGAGCTCCTGGTTTAAACTATCAAGACAGTAGCCTTCATTTCAATTTAGTTGGCTAATGTCTAGTTTATTTATTTATTTATTTTTTTTGGGGGGGGGGGGGCAAATAAAGTGCTTGTACCCTCATCGGCAATCGACAGTTTGAAGAAAAAAAATCAAAGTAACTTATGTTTTGCTTGTTGGCATTGATTTCCTTTAACTTTGCCGTCAATGTACTTCTCTTACCATTGGTGGCAAATTTTGATTTGATTTGATGTGATTTTATATTCATTTATTCCATTACATCAACATATTTACATTTACAATCTTATAACTTTAAATGTATGGTGATGACATGGTGTATGCAAAAGCATAAGCTAGAAAAGTCCGAGAAAATTCATGCAGTGCCTAATGTAGATTTCATTTTTAATCGGTGCTTTTTCTTGATGTCTTCATAATAAAACATGAAATCAACTCCGAAAAAATGGAGCATTCTCCCAAAGGTAATTAACACAAATTAAACAGACATTTTTTGTTAAAAATCGAGGAAAATATCAGACTTTTGACGACCTGTCCGAAATGAATACATTTCTTCAATTTCAGGTGCTGGTCATACGTCGGTAGGCAACCTACATACGAGAGGCAACCACAGCCTATATCAATTGGAACTGGGTGTTTACAGGTAAATTACATGGAAAGGCGAATCCCGTACTTGCATGGGATTGTTTGGATATACATGGATGTATACCCTAGTTACACCAACGAGACAGGCACAAGACCCACAACAGGCCGACTATTCAAAGGATAAAAGGTCATTTTCTTGAATGGTCAAAAATCGGTCGGTTTGGCGGTGTAACTGGGGTATGCTTCCCATTTTCATATTAGATAAATAACATGTTACTAGAGCAAATACTGTAACTTAGGGGGGGGGGGGGAGGGGGAGGGGTTAGCCGGTGGGCTCGAAGATTGCAAAAAAAATAAGTGGGACAATGATAGTTTTGCTCCCTTCTTCAAACTCAAGAGATGAAGCGGTTGAAAGGTTGTAAATGGAATAATAATAATAATAATAATAATAATAGCCTAATAGTCTAACTCCAAATTTTATTAAACCGAAACTGCCCAATTGATCGTGAACCTGGCAGCCACTGAGCAGCGCCAGATCGACGTTGCTCTATCCCTTATTGTTGAAGGCCAAACAAGGTAGCAACAACTCCCATCTTTTAACGTCTTTTGGTATGACGCAGCCGGGGTTCGAACCCAAGACCTCCCGGTTGTGAGGCGGACGATCTACTGACTGAGCCAACACTGTATATAGCGAGGGGGAGGTAGGTTTAGGGGCTACTTTCAAGTTTCGATGTATTTAATTTCCCTTCAGATTAAAAAAAAAAATCTGCCTCAAACTCTCGGTAAAATAAGCATCTAATCAGAAAGATACCGGTACAAATAATGAAATGCTGTCCGTTACTATTTTCCTATTGTAACCCTACTGTTATACCATATCAAGGAATAATTTTTAAACAAAATACCTACTTCAGATTAGAGCATATAAGAAGAAAGAAAAGGCAGGGTATGTAAGAAGAGAGAGAGAAGAAGAAGAAGAAGAAGAAGAAGAAGAAGAAGAAAGAGTATTAAAAAGTATATTTATCATGATCATGTATATTATATTAAATGTATACTAAAACAGGGCCCTATGATTGTTAATTATATATGTTGTTCCTATGTTCATATGTTGAAGCAAGATTGTTCATGTAAATATAAACAATTATCCTATATGGACACAATAAAGAAATGAAATGAAATGAAATGAAATGTTATGGGGTATCATAGAACTTGAAGACGCTCAAAGACATTATTTTGCACTTGTTTTCAGTTGGGAACCATCGCTCATGAGATCGGGCACGCAATGGGATTCCAACATGAGCAGTCGAGACCAGACCGCGACGACCATGTCGAAGTTTTTTGGACCAACATCGAGAAAGATCATCAACACAATTTTGACAAGGAGTCACTTAAAGACGTTATGGCTAGCGAAGTAGTCAAATATGATCTCACATCTGTCATGCATTACGGAGCATACGTAAGTACATAGTCTCCGCATATTTACATGCATTTAAAAAAAAATACATCCTTTTATTTCACAAAAGAATGATTTTGTGACTATAAACGTTTAAAAAATATTTTTTATATATCGGTGACGTTCGAAAAACTTGTTTCTAGTTTACCTAAGTGCCTCCCGACGGCCAATAAGAACAATAGCTCGTAAGACCATTTCATGAAGCTTCAATTTCTCTGAGTTTGGGCAAGACTAATGGCCATTGGTCGACTGGCCGGATTTCCTAATAGTTAAATACTGCCTCGACTCTCCTTGGTTTTTCCGAGGTTCCTCAGATTGCAGCAGTTTAAGGCCCGGTCACACCGCCAGAACTTTGCTGGAGCGTTCCTGGAGCGGTGAAAACAATTCATCACCGCTCGTAACCGTTCACCACCGTTTAACAGAAGTTGGCCCCAGTTAAGGCAACGCCGTATACGCTCGGCCACCGCTGATGGTCCCTCCTACCGCTCCGAAAGTTTTGAGCTGCACAAAATATTGCGAGCGGTGAGGAGCGGGCAATTTTCCGCTCCGGCAAAGTTCACCACCGCTG
>JAVYIG010017223.1:0-27301 GCA_035222895.1 Strongylocentrotus droebachiensis
CCCCCCCCCTGGGCGGCCCCCCAAAAAAAAAAAAAAAAAAAAAAGGAAAAAAAAAGAAAAAAAGAAAGAAAAAAAGAAAAAAAAAAAGAACGCACGCTGGAGAGAAACCCTTTCAAGTGCAAATATTGTGAGAAGATATTCAACTCATCTGGTAACTTAACCAAACACATGATAACTCTGGATATAACTATGTATTAAACTGTTACTTGATTTAAAAAGACGTTATCATGCACTGCTTTTTATGGTCTCCATTGTGTTAATAGATGCCAGGAAAACATCACTTACGGGGTTCAAATAAACACCCCCCAAAAAATCGGCTCGCCGCTTCGCGGCTCGTGGACGATGCTCCGCATCGTCATTATTTTGGTCAAACCCCCCCCTTAGCAAAAAGCTAGATCCGCCCCTGGGTATATAGGGCCAATAAGGAAAATTTGATTATTAGTATATTACAACGAAAAAAATATCATTCTTTGAAACAGATTATTGTAAGTCTATAGCTAAACAGTACTGTGTTTACGGTGCAGAAATTGTTGGAGATGAGTCGTGCATGTAAATAAATGTAAAGTTTTTGTGCTATTGATGATTATATTTCGACAGGTGAAGCAAATATACAATGCCCATCTTTTTAAATTTGATATGGTTTTATTTATTGGTGTCCATCCACATGTATTTCCAAGTTTATAAGTGCGAAATTGTTGTTTTGTCAATGCTTTACACAATGACATGGACAATTTAGGAAATCAGGCTATATTTTGAATACCTGTTTAGTCAGACAATAACATCTCACTACGGGGAATTTATATTCGAAGAAAGAAAAAGTTGTATTAGTACGGTATTCGTGAATCTAAATGAATAAGGTTGTTAATACTCACAACCGATTCTACTGTATCTAGGATGATTAGGAAAGATTTTAGCAGTGACTCACACTATTTAATGAATAGTTTTGCTTGAACAGTTGAATAAGCAATTCGATAATATATAATATATCTAACAGCATAAATTGATTTATGCACGTTGTTTGACTAGACATATTTACATATGCGATGTAGCATGTAATACACATACAAGTAGCAAATACAAGACAGTACATTATTGTCCGACGGTATGTTTTAACCAGCCACATTGGAGTGTTCCTTTTACACTGGTGTACACTAGTATTCAAAGGTACACCGATGACTACCCCGGACAACTATTCCAGACAACTCCTCCGGACAACTCCATGCAGGGACCTTGTCCAAGGTCTTTTCCAGGGGTTAGATTTACTAGTGAATAAAGTTTTCCGAGGGGAAGCTGTCTGGGGTGAAAGTTAACCGGGTATAGTTGTCCTAGGGACAAAAGTTGCATTTTCAATTCCATTTAGCATAAATAATGTGTATTTGATTATATTTAGACATTCCTGAGATCTTCCTGGACATGGGTCTGCTATATAATATAATGATATAGCAATCTTTGCAATCATTCAATCACGATCATATTTTGTTTAGTACCTTTATAGATGGTGCTTTCTACAATAAATTCATATATTCCATTTTAAAGCTGAGGTCAACTGCAAAGATTGGCAAGTGCAGACCACTGAACGATAACACGCAACTACAGTACTCAATCTAATAATATTAGATGTGCACTGAAGGTAACGAATATGCATTTGTTGGCCCATCACGCAGTATTGAACGGTTTTCGATATTTGATTTTTCTTCTAATTTGTATACGAGTGGAATTCCACATTTTGGGCCGTGTATATTGAAGATTATATCGTTTAGAGTGGAATCCACATATGATTATTGAAATCCACTCACCAAAAAGTAATTAAACGCTTAGTTTGGAGTGGATTCCACTGTAATATGGAGGGGATTCAACATCAAATTATAAAGTAATCATTGCGCCTAGAAACAAAAATTGTATTAAGCGCGTTATAAAATGTGATCTATTATTATTATTATTATTATACCTTATATCACTCCTAAAAACAGATTGATTGATTGATTGTTGATTCATTGCTAAAGGACAGGAAATTAATCGCTAATATGATTCATAAATCTAGTTAATTTTCCGCTCCTCTGTATAGTATGTAGAGAATGCATCGGAGGAGCAAAATGTGGAATGGATTAATGCTTGCCTAATTTAGCCTGCATGCACTCTGCACTTTGCTCTGCCAACCTAAACCGCCATGTTAGAAGGCGTTTAATGCACAGCCCCATATATAAGCTTAGCCTCTTTAGCTACGACCCTAGAGACCTTCTGTTTTACTGCGCAAGCTCAAGGATACCAAGACGAGCAAATGGATTTTTATGTCATTACATATCATGCTTATGAATTCTGAAAATCATCCTTTCAACTGAATTTTTAGAGAGTTAAAAGGGGCATGTTCCCCGTATCCCAGAGGGTGTTCAAAATACGTACCCGCTGGCGGACGGTGCTAGCTGCCTATTGACACCAACAGAATACGGCTCTTACGCAGATGGCATGTTCCGAATGCCCGCACAATGCCGATTATCGCATACATGTGCCGAAGCAATACCAATCGTAGTTCGGCTCTAAGATTCGGCTGCTGTTTTCGCCCACTTTCGTGACATCACAATCGGCAGCGATCAGCTGGCTTGGCGAAGGCAGGCCAGGCCGCGCGTACTTTGATTGACAGCTGTAAGCGAATTAGAAGCCGATCTTCGGAACCAAGATGGCAATGACTAGAGCAGCGATAACTACACTGGCGGGAACGTGCCCCTTTAAAGAGGGGAAAATCTCTATAAAACCTCCAGCCTATGTAATTTGACAAAACAGCAGAACATGCATTTCAACCATGATAATATAATATCACTGTAGTACTATAAAATCCAGCGCAATATAATATACAATAAAATACAAAAATATAAAATAATACATTTGCAATGCGAAATGAGAAAACTGAATGGAGCTAATTTGGCAAGGAAATATTCGGTGGAATGCTCCCAAAGTTATAACAGATTATTTCCTAAGCCTCTCTCTCTCTCTGTCTCTCTCTCTGTCTCTCTCTCTCTGTCATTCTCACTCTCTCCCTCTCTGTCTCTCTCTCTCTCTGTCTCTCTCTCTGTCTCTCTCTCTGTCTCTCTCTCTGTCTCTCTGTCTCTCTGTCTCTCTCACTCTCTCTCTTCATCATCACTCTCTGTAACCCACAAGAGTTTGAGTTTTATTCCACAGTCTACAGTCCAAAATGCAATTGATTTTTGTTTGTATAACCGATCGTCTGCACTCAAGAAATGCTCCAGAACTATTATAATAATAATTATAATATTCTGTTCTTGCGTAGCGCATGTCTATAACGTCTCTATGCGCTTCCAAAAAGCTTTGGAAATTATTACTCTAGCTTTAGCTCCGGCAGCCATAATCAGCGCACAGTGCATTTCAAGGAATAATCCTAACACAAATGAAAAACGCCATTATAGAGAGAAAAAGCAGCCCCTGTGCATTATAAACTACTAATAGATCACTCGATGAATCAACACGAAGGTGTTTAATCCTATTAGGCGAACTGTCCTTGCCACCAATGTGAATCTCCTCCTACGGGAGGTCTATATCATGCCGCTGTAGAAGGTCAAATCAAAGGAAAAATATGGAATGCGGATTAAATCGCGAATACTAATCGCTCTTAATACGCCCACATCACACTGAGGAGACCGACTCTGGACCGAAGCCAGACCGCCAAGGGACCGCAGAGAGACCGACACCACACCGACAATAGAACAAACTAACAAGAATTACCCATGCATCATCCAATTGCTCTGAAACCCATTTGATTTGATTTGATGTTCATTTATTTATCACCTACATAAGATTCATCATAGATATATGAATTTTATATATGGTCACATAAAAATCATAAATAGGAAAAAAGGGGTCGCCATTAACAAATATGTGTAATGAAGTCCTTGTCATATTAAGTAAACAAACATGTTACCATATACAAATATTATGTACACAATGCATAATGAAATAGCGGTTGACCAAGAACAACAAAACAAAAATGAAAGAGTGAGAGAAAGAGAAAGAGAAAGAGAGAGAGAGAGAGAGAGAGAGAGAGAGATAAAGAGTAACGAAGGGAAATGGAGAGGGAAGAGTTGCATTCAGATAGTACAACATTGTGTCAAGAAAAGGTTTGTGGATACCAAACACCTTAATAAAATTCCTGGCAACCGAGATTTTCATGTTGTAAGGTGGAAGGATACAATATAGAATAATATCATTGGTACATACGCATTTCCAGTCATGAAAACCAATGTTACGGATAGAGGCATTAATGATACAAATCGATTTGTCAGACCAAGGATACTGATTTTTACGAGGCTACTGACAAGTGGGAGGGTACAGGAGGTGCCCCCCTCAAAAAAAAAGCTACGCCACTGATGAGAATCAGTCGAAATATACCGCAATATCGTTTGATATTTTATCTCATAATTCTTATCGGTACTAGCACCATGAACCAATATTTGATTTTACTAGTAGACTATCCGGTTCTAGCAAATTTATATGAAAGATCATCGTATCTGTGATACTACGTGTTATTAAGTTGCGATCTAACGTAGATAGGAAGCTCCCCTTCTTTATCTCTCTCTCTATCGCAATCTTCTCCTTCATATTCAATATCCCTTTCTCTTCAAGTGCATTAAGTCTTTTATATATCAATTTTGACTTAACACTATCTCTTTCAACCACCGTTTTTGTTCTTCTCCGTCAAAACAGGCGTTTTCTATCTGGTAGTTGATTGAGCCCCTTCTCCCTCTTGTTCGTTTGCGTACTGAATTTTATACTCGTGTATCCTTCCCTTGTTCTTTCTTTACCCGTTTTCCTCTTTCTTCCTCCCTCCCTCCCTCATCACCTTTCTCTATCTCTCTCTCTCTCTCTGTCTCTCTGTCTATCTGTCTCTCTTTTCCCTCCTTCTGTACTCTTCCCCTCTCTGTCCATTCGCCTATTTTCTCCCTCTCCTCCCATATACCCCCGCTCTACCTCCCCCTTAATCCACTCCCTCCCTCTCACTTTTCGTTACCTCTAAAATTCAGAACCATGTATGCACTTTCTTTTACATATTAATTTCATTCATTTGAATAAGAAACCAAAATCTAGTGACGCAGACGCGCTTTTTATAACATGACGGCCTCGTCGGGTTCTTTTCATTTATACATTATACATCCCGTTATAGCCTTTTCATTTATTAATGCGACGTTTGTTTCCAAGATGAAACAAATTACGGTTCCCGCTCTTTTTGTGTCGTCTGCCAATATCCCGTTCCGACGACCTCGTCGACAGGCGTCCAAACACCTGGGATGCCATCCGCCGAATATGTTTTTATATTTCCCGAAATTATCGACAGGCTGTAAAAAAAAAAGCATACCTATGAGATATAAGGATCGAAGTTAATAACTGCCCGATGCTTTTGGATTCGGAAAATGAAAGAGGAAGATATAACTTCTGCTTAGGTCAAAGCATCACCGCTTTAATTACATCTTCAACAAAACAGAAAAAGGTGTTTCAGAGGTGTGTTTAATGTTTGTTTATTATGAATAAGCCAGGAATCTTTACTTCTCTATTCCAACGCTCAAAAGAGACATTTACGTGGCATAACAGAAAGAGAAGGTTAGGTTCTGGTCACGATGTAACAGAGTTTTTGAGCTTTCTTATTCGTTGTTTGTTAGTTTGGAAGAATATCAAAGTGGGAAGTAAATATTTGAAACGATCGGTCGGCTGCTGAGGGGTGGAGTGGGGGGGGGGGGGGGGGAGTGGGTGTACAACACGGGGAGAGGGGGGGGGGGCGGGGCGAAACACGGGAAGATTCGCTGTCAGGAAATGGAGCAGAACTATTGGAATTTGAGACTGGGCAGTGATGATGACGGCGAAAAAAAGTGCAAGTGTGACCACGTGTTTCGCCAGGAATCAAGAAAACTGTACCAGGCCAGCTCGATAGATGTAATTAGGCAATGGAAGACGAGCTTGTACCGTAGCGTGGCGAAAAACAGAGAAAAGAGAAGAAAAGAGAACGAGTCGTGTTTCATCGCACAATCCAAGCGTACTCCCCCAACCATGACAATATACGAGTAAGAGAGAGAGAGAGAGAGAGAGAGAGAGAGAGAGAGAGAGAGAGAGGGAGAGAGTGAGATAGAGAAGAGAAGAGAAGTTGGTGGGTGGAAGAGACAATGAGAGTGAGAGAGGGAGCGAGCGTGTGCGTGTGGGTGTGTACGGGTGTGCGAGATAGTGTGAGTGTCAACGAGAGAGTGGGGATACAAGAGAGAGAGAGATGAAAGAGATAGAGGGAAGAGACAGAGACAGACAGACAGACAGACAGACAGAGGGAGAGAGACAGACAGACACACATACACATCAAGATACGGACAGGGGAATTGTTTTTGAAATGAAGAAGACGGATCCAAGTCAACTATTCTGATTAAATTTGGGTATCCTCTTATTTTTACAGAAGGTCAACTGAGAGGTCATTTAATCTCATCCGTTGATACATCATTGCTCCAGATCGTAGCGTATACGGAGGAGAATGTTCCGTTTTTAGAGATGTGATGGTCGCTCCTGAACAAGTTTTAAATGACCATTTGATTTCGAAAGGCAACTGAAATTGGATTTCTTTCTCGAATGAGGCTTATTTTTAACGTGCAGGTAGATTGATTACATGTACGTCTTGCCTCTGATAGAATTTAGCCCACAAATAAAACGCGTGTTTGAATTTGCGTTGATTGTTTGTTGATCTGGAAATACCCGGGATGATTCTGTTCGATGCGAAACGCTAGCGTTATATTTGGATTAGTGTTAACGGATTCATGAATAAGACGGTTTACGATATAAGGAGGAGAAGGTAGGCCGTTACTGTCATCAAGATTCTCCTGAATTTCCCCATTTATTTCCACCTCTCTGGCATGAATAAGCCTTACTATAAATGGTATTCACTTTCTCTGGTGGTGATATTCACAAACTACATGAAATAACGTAAACTTTGGGTGAAGATGTATTAAGCGATTGACTACTGAATTCTAGAATCCCCCTTTGTTTAAAATGGAAACCACCCGGTTCTAAAAGGCAATGGTTTAAATGACGTATTCTAATCCAATTTCGAATGAATGTATTAAGTAAAAAAGGTAAACATATAAATATCTTTCTAATATCATGATAATGTGTGACATATTATACGTTAAATTGTTCCTTTTTATTTGTATCAATACTGTGTTCATTTTACAACGCGGATTTATTCTCAATCGTGCGATAAATGAAACGGTATTCTCAACGTAAAGTTTTCATTAATTCTTTTGCTTTCTACTTTTCTTCCTCTCTCGTATTTTAAAAATATGAATTGCTCTAACTGTCTCCTTCATTCCTCTCCATCATTGTCTTCTTTACAATCTTCTTCTTCTTGACCTTTTATTTTTTCTCTCTGTCTCACACACACGCAACTTGCACATCACGCGCTCTATAGGCGGTGTCACACACAATTTTCCCGATCCAACTTGAATTATCTAGATAATAGTTATCTAGATAATTCACTTACGTAGGTGGCAGACAGGTGACAGACAGGCTACGAATTATCTAGATAACTATTATAGAGTGCGTCCCAGAAAAAACGAAACCGAGAAGTATCGATGTTCTATCATAACTTAATCACAACTAAAATTAATGAATGATACATATTTGGAAAGCTTAGAGTCTCCTCTTTCAGTTGAGGCTACTCACGTGATGCATATTTCACGCATGAGTGATTAAAAGCGATTTGAAGGAAGGAAACCAAAAATTAATTTGGCGGGCGGTATCTGCATTTCAAAGAAAAATTCATATTTCTAGAAAGTTCATTTTCTGCTCTTTCATATGATACCTCAATCAAGAAAAATGAGCGCGGAATGACAAAGTTCTGTTTGTTTAAAGAAGTGCTTGCATTTCCATAATTTTATTAAACGAATTCGTTTTCACTGGCTGCCTGCCGTATCAATAAACGAAATTAACAAAAGACTTAACTCCGTTTCGTCGACAATCAGCCGTAGACGAGAGTCTTCATGCATGGCTGATTGTCAACGAAACGGAGTTAAGTCTTTTGTCAAATCTGCTTTTTGCTACGGCAGGCACCCAGTGAAAAAGATTTCGTTTGTTAAAATTATGAAAATGTAAGGGCTACTTTAAACAAACAGAACTTTGTCATTCCTCGCTCATTTTTCTTGATTGAGGTATCATATGAAAGAGCAGAAAATGAACTTTCTAGAAATATGAATTTGTCTTTGAAATGCAGATACCGCCCGCCAAATTAATTTTTGGTTTCCTTCCTTCAAATCGCTTTTAATCACTCATGCGTGAAATATGCATCACGTGAGTAGCCTCAACTGAAAGAGGAGACTCTAAGCTTTCCAAATATGTATCATTCATTAATTTTAGTTGTGATTAAGTTATGATAGAACATTGATACTTCTCGGTTTCGTTTTTTCTGGGACGCACTGTATAGATAATCCATAGCCTGTCTGACACCGCCTTATTTTCCACGCATCACAGCTTCTCCTCTTTCCTCCTGTCTAACATTCTACTTGTTTCCACTGTCTGCCTCTCTCTCCCTCTTTGACTCCATTCTTTCATCTACACGTGGCATACTTGGACAAATTCGCCGGCAGACAAAATGAAGTAATTTCATTTTAATTTAATTTAATTCAATTCCATTCAAATAATGTTATTTCCATAACTAAATCAATACATGAAAAGAAAAAGTTTACATAAAATGACATTTTTAGAATACAATGGTCTCATGATTTCATATTTAATTGTCTAGAATTCTTAGGATGATTTTTGGCTTTCTGTTGCAATTACAAGCATGATAAAATATCAAAGAGGTACAAAACTTATCATTGTTATTGTTATTATCAGTTTTATCATCATGATTGTTGTTATACTTATTGTTAATGTTATTAGTAATATAAAAATAAGTATAATTGCTATTTCATTATTTCAGGATCCAGTATGATGTGATTGAATATGAATTGTGATGCATCGAATTTTAAAAGATTGAACCATAATTTATTTATCCGCCTGATGTGATTTGATCATCTGAAACCTGTGATCTTGCTGCGCTTTGCTGGGCTGTTATCACCCGGCAAACCCTGCTTTTGGTTTAAGTTAAATGTTAATGTAATTCATTTTATTCTTAATGATATATTTGTGAGTCGATAAGTTATCGTTTGGATGATATATAGAAAACGATCATGGATGCACACAACACATATGTTTTGCCGTAGGGGTAATGTATTTCTTGGGTCGTCCTGTTGTCCAAGTGGTGTTTTTATTTTTTTATTTTTGTTAACTAATTTCAATACGGTAATACAAAGTCCGTATAAAAAAAAAACGACATTGCCAAAATAACAGAGTAATTACAAATTATTTATAAAGGATAATATATAAAAGCTAAATACAAGTTATGCACAAATGATTATTACAAAAACAAAATAATTGTAGTGTGGGCCTTGTCAGTGTGACTAAGATATCAGAGAGGAATCTAAAGAGAAGATAATGAAAATGTAGGTAAGATGTTCATCTCAAGAAGAAAAAAATAACACTAACATCAGACATGAAAATAATCGATTGATGACTTTGATATTTAAAACGCTCCTTAATATTGAAAACGTCCGTTGAATTACGTATGGTCTGGCCTGATTTTCAGAAGCAAGGTACTCAATATGAATTAAGAACGAATACGTGTACCCAAACAACAGAGACAAAAAAACATGCAGTGCAGCACTGTACTCTCAAACACAAAACGCCTGAAACGCGGCATATATAATTCTGCAGACGATTTGACAAGCATGCTCACTGTTGCCACGGCAACTCCCGCCATTATCATACCTAAAAGCTAAAAACCGTATTTTCGTGGAAATGATACGGAATATATTTGTCCAATGCAGTTTCTCTGGTGATACTTTCATGAATAATGTGCGGCTGTTCTCAAATCAGAGCAGCATGGATTGGTAGCCCCCGGAACTTGTCGTTCGATAATTAAATGAAATGAGAATTCACCACGACAATGATTCCTTAATGTGTTTTCGTGATAGCATAATGGGGGACGCGATAAGCTAAACGCAGTGTTTATGCAGCTCTATTAAACACCAATTTGTCGTACCATTGAATCAAATCTCATTTATAGATATAGTGTAAAACCCTCGTGGGCAATTGGGTAAAACTAATATATAACAATATATAAAGAAGTCAGATACAAACTAGAATGATATGAATAATTAATAAAATGATTTAGTATAGACAGGAATTAAACAAATTTTAGAAGGGCAGTAGGAAAAATGGACAATTTTTATCAAAATTATCAGCTTTATTCAAGGGAAATACATAATTATATAGTCAAAGTTACTTGTTTTATACCTGATTGTATATAATATGAAATGAAAGACATAGTGTACAAAATATATGAATGATATATTGTTTACCTACATCTGCCCTTTTATGTATTTTAGAAGCACACGGCATTTCTTTTGGTTTCGTTTCAGCCAATCTACATAAAATTATATCAGATCAGTATATAGCCCCCTCCCCTTTCCTTGAACATGCTAAATCCTATGTGCAGTTTCGTTTAAGCCTCAAACTCTTTTTATGATAAATGTGACCATTTCGTCTAATAGCAAGATATAAAAGGGGGCATTCTACCTTTCCCAAATTTTATTAGATTCTTTTCCTTCGAATCTCACGATTAAGTGAGATTAACCAAAAAAAAAAAAAAAACATTATTATTTTTATTAAATCAATATCTAAATTTCACTAAGTAATGAATTGCTGTGTGTTTGAATGCCCATGTTGATCAAATATGGCTGCTGAGCTCTAAGAAAGTAGTACAATAAAGTCAATAACAGTCGTCTCGACATCATAGATTTGATTGGGATCTCTCAAGGCAGCATATTATTCATCCCGTAATTTTGAAACATGAAGAATATTTTGCGATTCCTGTATCTTACAACACAAGGGCTATTAACGTGAATACACGTATTATAGGGCCTTTGTTTCGCGCAGTTCCCTATAATGTACACGATTAAAACACAAACAAACAGAAAGGCCGGCTGTTTAATGTTTCATATCTGAAGGTGATTTGTAAACCATTATAGTTAGTATAATGTTCATTTTTTCTCTTCTAAACCTTGCAGTGATCGAGCTGTATGGAGCTTACTTAGCATTAACGTTTCGACATCTCGATGGTTCACGAACTAAATCCGATTCTTGCCGAGTACGAAGTTGCCTTCGACGATGAGCACCGGTTCACAGTCGTTACAGAGGTGTGCGTTGTTACGATCTACTACGATCTACCGCGGTCTACTGCGATCTACTGCGATCTAAGAACGAGAAATCCTGAGAAGTTTTTAAGAAAGTTCATCGGTCTGTTGAAGAAGGAGTATGCATCAATATTTGATGTAAAATCTGTTTATGTTGGTGTCTTCAGAATGATACCGTTTTCCAGCGTAAACCTAATTGGAAACCAAAGACGCCCATGGGCAAAGGCGATGGAAGTATATCCTGATTGTTTTCGCATATTTCATGAGAATGGCGATTTGTTAATGGAAAGCTGTTTGAGATGATCAACGTCAATTACTGCATTAAACGATACTCGCTTTATGAGATCCCCGGATGGCCAGTTCATTGTTTTCTTCTCGATCTTGGTGATGTTGATGAGCCGTGATTGAATGCGCAGGACGGGAACGACTGCGCATGCGTTTGGAGGATTTTTGAACTTTTGTGCCGAGTCACGCACGCTGAGAAGGACTCCCCGATTCAACCCGGGTCATGTGATCATATCATGAAAGTGAGCTTTCGTTGGACTCATGTCATCATGTTGATATGCAAATTTCTCGCCCTTTCTTCCTCGCCCCCCGCGATGGCAGACCTCGTGTACAATCCCAGGACAGATGTCAAACTATGCGGTCGTGGAGGGCGGCCTTCATGGCTCTGTGATCCATTTCATATTCTTTCAAGAGAGAAGGGTGAGTGATTGATATTACCAGCAATAGCAATATTTTCTCAAAGATCATTTCAACTCAATAGAATTTTCAATTTTTGATAGGATTTATCTTAATTAAGTGCTTTTGCCGATATCAAAATAAATGCCATAGAAAGTCCCACAGCAATGATAATAAAAACCATTATCTCTGCATGGCAGGTGCAAGCATACAGTGCGTCCCAGAAAAAAACGAAACCGAGAATTATCGATGTTTTATCATAACTTAATCACATTTATAATTACTAAATGACACATATTTGGAAAGCTTAGTTCCTCCTCTCTCATTTGATGCAACTCATTATGATGCATATTTCACGCATGAGTGATTAAAATCAATTTGAAGAGAGGAAACCGAAAAGTCGTCTGGCGAGCGGTATCTGAATTTCAAAGAGAAAATCACATTTCTAGAAAGTTGAGTATCTGCCCTTTTATATGACACCTCAATCAGGAAAAATGAGCCAGGAATAACAAAATTCTGTTTGTTTAAAGTAATGCTTGCATTTCCATAATTTTGTTAAACGAATCTGTTCCACTGGTTGTTTGCCCTAACAACAAAGAACACGAAAGACTGATCGTCAACGAGACGGAGTTTGTCGTTTGTTGCTACGGCAGGCAGCCAAATACGTAAAGCGATCAACTTTTTCACGACCATGCCGATATAATGAAAAATACGACGTACATTGAAGATGTATATAAGCTAAACCGGTATTATTCATTATTTGTCAGTTTCACTAGAAATGCTTGAATAGTGCAATGACATTCTTGTAATCCGAGATAGCCGTTGCTGCTAGGATCAAGCTTCCGAATAATGCCATGTTTTTTTACAGCTATTAAAACCTCCTTGTAATAATTAATTGGTGGTAAACAAACACACAGGCTATATCTAGCTTTCAGCAAAATGTTTTGAATTATGAATGATATTGTGTGCTGACGCTATTTTTACTGCTAAACCTCCTTGTTATATATTAATTGGTGGTAAACAAACACACAAGATATATCTGGCTTCCAATGAATATTATTGTTTTGAATTATGAATGATACTGTGTTCTGACGCTATTTCCTGTGCTTCTATCCCCGACCCATGCAGCTGATGAGTTGGACTTTGCTCTGGAGGAAATACGTACCACGACGTCATGTTCCTGTAAGCTTGAGCAAGCTTGCAACGTGACGAACAACGGTTTCACGGTTTCAATCGCCATATTGCCTTATTTACCGTCCACCAGGCAGTGAGGAAGATACCTTTTATAATTTATATTTACTATTTTTAGCCATAGATTTACTCTCTAAGGCAGTGAGGGAGATACCTTTATCATTCATATAAAGATACCTTTATAATTTATAATGATCTATTTTGAAAATACAGATGTACTCTCTAAGGTCAATGTCCTACTGAAATATTGCCTTATTAAACGTCAAACAGGCATTGAGGAAAATATACCTTTATAATTCATATTTATTATTTTTAAGTATAGATGTACTCTCTAAGGTTAGTATTCTACTAAAAGTTAAACCTGACATCTTTCTGGGTACAGTGCTTGTAACTTTACCAAGACCGGGCCGAATTCCTTATCATTTTGATGATTCCAGAACACTGCAGTACACAATACTTATATGCTAGACGATCAACCTTTTCTGGTCGATTCCGCAACGTTTCTTTCACAATGCGATCGCATGACCAGGGCTAAACTTTATCGGGGAGAGGGTGACATGCTTATCAAAATAATATCTGTCAGTAATATATATTTTTTTTTTACAGTTTTTAAGGATGCCTTGAGGAAAAAAAAAGGATGGATTTTAAATTTTCTTGATGAAAAAAGTATTTTTCATGTACTTTCGCTGAATATTAAAGTAGCTTGGTGATTTTACCAGATAGTGACAATTTTACTTTTGCATTCTTTAATATTGTATACTCCATTATGCATACATACAAATTATTGAGGCATGTTCATGTAGACTTTTTAATAAAAAACCTGCTCTTTTCAAATATATATATATTCATTTCAAAAAGAATTTAATTCTTCCTAAACATGTTCATGTGACAAACAGGTGTTCTATAATGCGATTGCGAGGACTTTCGGGGAAATAGCTTAAAGATAAACTTTAGTACTGGTAATGCGATTGCATTGTGAAAGAAAAGGTGTGGAAACGATCAGAAACAGTTGATCATGTAGCATGTAAGTATTGGTGTGCACTGCAATGTTCTGGAGTCATCAAAATCATAATAAATTTGACAGAGTCTTGGTAAAGTAACAAGCACTGTACACAGAAAGCTTTATATGGGACAACACACATGGTGTCGGGGCTTGTACTACCTTGAATTCCTTGTCTTTCTATGCTCATTACTCAGCCAGTATACATTTTCTTCCAAAATTGTTTGGCACATGTCATTTATTTGTAATCTTGAACATTCAGTGTAAGTTTCGTTTGATTCTGTGAGAATTGATTTTCTTTTTTTTTACCACAACTGGAGTTTATCTTTAAAGGCAACTTCAATACCATAATTGTAATGCCCATAGAAATCATTTTCGATTATGTCACATATCATTGTCATGTTCGCACATTTTAAAAGGTGACGTTTAACGAATTTGGAATTGCATCAAAGATTCTGAAACAAAATCCTGGATTTAGCTCATGCTGCATGACTTTAACAAGCCGATCACCTGTTTGATTATCAAGGTATTCATGATTGGAAATCGAAATCAAAATTTTGCGTTTTCCTAACGGTTTTCATAACACTACAGTCTATTGGGGAAAACGAGGATGGTAAGATTTTTACTTCATTGAGGCACTTCTTGATCATTTTGAAGCGCAATTTTTTAGGGCTTCAATATTACACCATATCACAGACACTGATAACACGTAGGGTCGTGTATCTCAGATTTAACATTGTTAAACGACCCTTTATCAATTATTGTCAGGCTCGTGGAAACAAGAATGCGTGTCTGGACTTTGACAGAGACTCACTGTTTTTTGTTTTTACTTACATCTTGTTTCTTTTAGGGACCCGGTGACGGCTCAGAACTATGCCGATTATCTGCGCAAGAACTCATGGCTGTTCGGCAAATGCGGAGATGACATTGTCATAGTAGTTTCTAAGCAAGATAAACAAGTGAGTAGAAGGTTGAGTTCTGGGAAGAGGTGAAAAATAATTTGTGAACTTTATCATTATTATTATGCAAGTGTGGAAGAACATCAGATACAATATGTTCCCTGAAAAGCATGGCTCTTCAAATACTTCCATATTCTAAATATGGCATGTAACAACATACAAATCGGGACGGATTTTTATGCCACATGTTCGTGTAGCCCCATATACATCTTTCTGTGTACAGTGCTTTTAACTTTAACATGACTGGGCCAAATTTCTTATAATTTTGATGATTCCAGAACCTTGCAGTACATACCAATACTTATATGCTAGATGATCAATCTTTTCTGATCGATTCCACAACGTCTCTTTTACAATCAGGCGCGCCGGAAGCAGTTTGGGATTGGGGGGCAAACATTCCAGGGGGCTCACCTTCCAGGGGCTGTGACGTAATGAGAAAAAACGTTCGGAAGGGGGGGGGGCAGACGATAAATCTGCATCACCACCAGTCTAACACGTTACTTGCAGGTCCCGCGGAACGTTTTTCAAAGTGGAGTATTAACGATCAGGAAGAGCATAAATTGGCGTGGGGTCCAGGGCATGAGCCTCGGCAGGGGGTCAAGGGGCTGAGCCCCCGGAAGCTCAGGGGTTTTAGGTATTTAATTACGGTCAGATGAGCATCCAGGGGCCCTCTTTAAGGCCATTGACGTGTGCCATTGACGTGTGCCAGGGGGCAGAGCCCCCGGAAGCTCAGGGGTTTTAGGTATTTAATTAGGGTCAGATGAGCATCCAGGGGCCCGTCTTAGGGCCCTTGTTGGGGTCCAGGGGGTAGAGCCCCCGGAAGCTCAGGGGTTTTAGGTATTTAATTACGGTCAGATGAGCATCCGGGGTCCGCCTTAGGGCCCTTGGTGGGGTACGGGGGCGGAGCCCCCGTAAGCTCTGGGGTTTTAGGCATTTAATTACGGTCAGATGAGCATGTTTTATACCTTATTTGTGACATTGGCAGGTCACTTATTTTTTACTCTCCGTCTTTCTTTCTTTTTCTCTTTAACAAACTTTTTCAAAAAGTGAGGGGAGGGGGGTGGGGGTGGGGGGGGGGGGGGGGGGGGGGCTCGAGCCCAGCCACTTTGCAGACCATGACATAAAGCCTTCTAAATAAGCGTATTTTTCGCCCGACTGTAATTTGGGAATTTCTTATTTGCCAACAAACGCATAAAAAGGTGTGACTTACAAAAAAAATGGAGAAAAAATACCGGAAAATCATGTCATAACAGCAACATTTGTAAATCACTGGTATCGAATAAAAAAATACACCCCCCCCATCATTACGCCAGCGTTCAGGGGCTCATGTCTTCTCACCCCTATAATACAAAAAAACAGACACGTTTTCCCATTCTCGCACAACATGTCAACGATATGCGCGTATCGCTATTATACAGACCTTCATTGATCAATACCGTATAGGTGGCATGCGCAATGTTTAAGAAATTAAATTCCTGTGAACTTTCCTTTTCTTTGAATGGAATTATTATGTGATTTAATTCAGGTTTTTATTATTGTTATGTTCTTTTGGGTTAAAAATAAAAACCATGTTTACTTCTTTACTGCTTTTTTTTTTTTTGGAGGGGGGGGGGGGGGGCGTTTTTTTTTTTGGGGGGGGCAAAAATGCGTTTTGCCCCCCCACTTTTTTGATTGGGGGGGGGGGGGCAGCTGCCCCCCTGCCCCCCCCCCCCCCACTTCCGACGCCTATGTTTACAATGCAATCGCATGGCCAGAACTGGTCTATACATTAAAACAAACATGTGACCAATACACATTGAAAAGGGGTGTTTGAAAGGGGTGGCAATAGGGATGATAATTCGTCCCAGTATCGATATTTATTCAGAATATGATATGGTTATTCCTACCACCTGTTCCAAATTTTGTTTATAGCAACACGGGGAATGATTCTGATGCTAAGTTCTCATTATACTAAAAACGCCCATTTTCATTTTTATGATGTAACGTGTATGATGAAACGTGTATAGGGCTAGTAAAAATATGTAACCAATCGTGCATAGTTATCATGTCGTTTCTATCATAAGAATTAATCAAAAAGATTTTCATTGGATCTCATCGTAAATAAAATGGAAAAGTAGTAAGCATAAACCTTACGTTATAAACCATTGCTGAATCAATGGTGGTCTTAAGACAATAATGTTGGGTCGGGGCAATTAGCTTACATTATCCCCTTTCAAAACTTAGAATTAAATTAAAACAATCAACAATCAAAACGATTTGTTGCCTTTCATTCGTGGTTTATTACTTTATCTCGATTATCTCTTGGAATTCGCATATCCCGAATAGTTTAATTTGCATAATCATAACAATAATCATACCCTTTCTCTTCCTTGTCTTGATTTACTCCACCCTTCCCTAACATGTTTTTTTTTCTGTTTCCTCTCACCCTTTTGTTACGGGGGGGGGGGGTGTATATTTATTTTATGATATATATTTTTTCAATTATAGGCAGGGCAACAATCATTGAACTTTTAATCCAATCTTTCAGAGTTGATCGTAAAAGTAATGTGTCGACTTTATCAGATAATTTAGAATTGTCAGATGGAACATTTATATCATACCCCCTCATTGTCTAAATGAACACATTTTGAGTCATACCCTGCTACAAGTATGTAATGCCTCCTCCATTTATGTACACTGTTTTATCAAAATGACATTGCACCTTTGTCCCTCTGTGAACATTTCAATTGATGAATAATGCTGTTTTAGCTGCCGCATTTCATGAAGCTGCAGACATGCCATTGGCGAAGACGTTGGCCGAGATTATAGAACCATTATATTGCTATCACAGACACTCTGTTAATACCATTAGTGAAATCAAGATTTAAAAACGTGCCTTGAAGGGTGGTTTCGGTAATGCAAAAGGCCGAAAGGTATTTTCATCAAATTCAAGCAAAACGAATGGAAAAAAATATGAAAAAAGAAACAAAGTAAAGACCATGGAAGACCCCTGGTTGTTCTTAATAAGCAGGTTTGACTGTATTCGTCAGTGTTTACAAACTTTAAACACAAATATTTTCTCCTTTTATTATCCTATTTTTGGATATTTTTTGGCGGGGAGGGGGGGGGGGGGGGGTACTGCAATAAGCCATTACTGGGACAAAAGTTTTCTCCCAATAAAATGTATTTTAAAGTAGATATTCATTGATTCTAAAAACTAACTTTATTTTCATTATTGCAAGGTTGAAACTTTGATTCGACAACGTTATCAAAATTCAACGCTTGGAAACATTCGAAGTAATGATTATTATAAATTACAAAACGCTTAAATACAGCCCCGGCATAGCACCTGAAGATCTCTCCGAACGCTGCTGAGATGTGTGAGATCACAGCATGGACATGACTTGCACAAGCAGACGATGCCCCATGACATCTCACACATTTTCAGTGCCTGTGTTTTCATCTTCTCTCGAGTTCATTCTCTTACTTCACATCCGTCAGGCTAAATGTATAATCTATTGCCTCACTCTAAACCCCGCGCATGGTTTTATTTTGATGACAAATGCAGCGATACAAAAATAAAGGAATCTGTCGCTTGTAAACAAAATAAGATGCCATTGTATATTCAGCTGAACACACCGGGGTATGTTCGGCGTTTCAAGAAGGAAAAAATGCCGTCCTTAATAATATCATTCCGGGGGTTTTTCAATTTAAAAGTCTGGTTTCTTTGATTGTTAATTAACCCCTATCCTGTGTATTTACAAGCAAAAGATTTTGGTTATCAGAATCGGGTCATATCCCTTTTTGAATGGTTTGACATGCCATTACATTTATATACACTAAACTCATTATAATTTGAGAAATAATAGCTTTGCAATTATGTTCATTCTCTATGGGATGTCGTCTGCTTGGGCAGTGTTGGTCCATATAATGACGTCATTAAAACATCGTTATTTTTCCGACGAATCTCTCGTATATCTCAGCTGCTATGGAGGTGGTTGTATTTGCATTTTTTTTTATAAATCACCCGATATGTAGTTGACCTATAACTTGTACGATGGCCATCTGTTAGCTTACCAGTTTCTAGTGATACATTAGTCACATATTCGTGATTTTCTTTGAATTTCACCTTTAAAACTTTTTGTAGTAACCCGTAGCCTACTAGAACTGATCATCTTGCATTATAGCTCATGAGAATGAGATAACTCAGTACTCAAAGGGTTAACATGTCTGCTTTTCTTGCAACAGGTGTATGCTTCCCCTGGACCTAAGGCGGCGTTAAAACTGAAGTCATTGATCACGGAGGACATCTACTCCGACACCAGGCAATATTTCGAAGACGAGGACGTCTTCACGGGGCTGAAGCTGATGGTGGAAAGCTTCCGAGCTGTCCTGCAGGACTCCTACTCCATCACGCCCGACTTTCCCCTGTGGCCCATCGTCCAGATGTCCATCGGCGCCATGTTCGTCCTCGTCTGCTTCTGCAGTATGTACCTGTGTCGGAAGCTGTTTTCGTAGCGCGGACTCCATCGACCACGGCCATCAGGTATCGATTCCTGCCCCCTTAGACTGACCTCTAGCACCTTTGAAGTGTAAGGAGCAAGAGCGTGAGAGTCGCACTCAACCGCTAGAGCTTAATTGGTGCTATAACGCCTTGTCGGGCGACGACGGACATACACCGTAGAAACCACGCCATTGTGATGCGGTTGCTATGGCGACCCATCCGCTGCACCTGAGCTGCGCCCTAGATCGCTACGCTGACACAATTACGGCGTGTTTGGGGTGAACTGCGACCAAGCGAAATCACGGAAACAGATTGATTTTTTTATCCTTTCCGCGGTGCTAATGTGATCACCAAGGAATGAATTCTGTCTAATCGTCCACGGGTTTGTTATGCGGCGATTTCTCATGCAGGTGGGCGCATACTAATTGAACATTTTAGGCGCCTGTTTAGCTGTTCACCTCGTGCTAAATCATATATTCCAATTATCCATGGTGCCTACAAATATTACATTTTCCATCTTTGTATTTTGAGGGACTCTTTATGAATGAGCTCAGTAAATCATTGAATTTATGACGTCGGTGCATTATTATTTTAGTAGCATGATGTTGTCAAATGTAACAGATGACGTATCTAGCGGTGAAAACATCTCGCTGCGTGTTAATAAAAAAATGGAAACAATTTTTAAAAGTCTTGAATGATACCATTATAGCGAATGTTGATTCATGAGATGTCACAGCCTAGCCTAATTGTTGAGAGGCCAAGTTGTACACTGGTTGCGATTCGTCACTGTGGAATAACGCAACGAGCTTCGTACTGACATTCCATGACGAAGAGTTACCACCAATACCTCAGTCGTACCACCTAACCGACTCCACAGCGACTCCACAGCGACTCCAAGCCGACTGCACAACGAGTCGAAATCGTGGGACCTATTGTTATCTTTCCATGTTCGCTTATGGTGTCGGTCTCGTTGATTTGACTTGGGTATACTAATTTTCAATGCAATATTAATCTTCAAGTCACCGATTTTGTCGGGTATAAACACCATGACTGGTATTATCATTATGCAAATAATCGAAAGACGTGAAAGATGGAATCGTTAATGTTATTATATAGGTGATATGGTATTTAGCTTGGGTGAAAGAATAAGAGACTGTCAGTCAGGCCTAATGTCGAATTTTCACTATCATCCTAAACAAAATAACTTTTTAATAGTTCATATTCTGATTAGATCGTCTGAATGCTTTTTTTCAGATCAGAGGATGAATACATGCAGGACCAATATAAAACATATTAGAGTGATAACATTGGCTAAAGGAGCATCTTGTTTGACGACTTATATAATTTCCCTAGTGCCACAACACGTGGTACACATGTATGTGCGCCTCCTTTCGGCAGCGTCTGGCAAATATGGACAACCTGCTATTTTTGATCATGGCGGAAAATCAATATTGGATCTTACCGACAGTGTCTAATACAACCCTGTTCGATAATTCCTGACATGTAGCATTACAACTGAAAATCTCTTAGCGGAATATTGTTCAATAGCTGATATCAGTTTGCGTATTTGCAATATCAGAATGGAAGAGTCAATTGTATTCCCAAATGAATAGTGCAATAAAACGATAAATGTACTTTGTTACACCAAATGCATAATTGCACTCGAATAATACCTGCAAATATTACATGTTACATTGTCACGGTAGGTTTGGTTCGACGCTCGTATTTTATTGATTGACTTATTAGTTAGATGAGTAGAAAAATGTCAGTATTTAAAAATGATTTTTGTGGGAATAAATTAGTATCTGATTATTATCGTTACTTTCGACCACAGCTTTTGAGACCAGACCAAAGGGGGTGTTTCACAAAGACTAAGATCGATTTTAAGTTGGACTTAAATATGGCAGGCCGTTCATGCCACTGTTTGCTTTCACTGTTTAACTCATAGCCTGCCATGAGGCTGCATACATGCTATCGTTATAGTGCTTTTTACATGCGAAAGAGCTATCGCTTGAGTGCCATGTGCGTGCAATGCAGCACTCGTAATAACAGTTATTGTTCATGCTCATTGGACTGTGTTGTGTATTTTGCACACGCTATTCATAGAACCATCGCGTGAATCAGATTATCTCCAAAACAACCTGGCACGGGGGATTTGGGGCTTGGTACAATGGGGATTAGCCCTGTGGCATGATAAGAGTTAATGGCATTGGTCTTTCAAGGTACGTAAAAGTCATGGTAAAAAATCAACAGAATGTACACTTTTTGATAGTTCATTAATGAAGAAAAAATTAAATGAAAAAAATAAATCTAAAGATCATAATTGAGAGACCAATGGTGAGAACAACCAGTGGCAAGAATGGCCAGCCATAGTTAAGTCCAACCTAAAGTAGATGTTAGTCTCTGTGAAACACTCCCCAGGCTTGCATACTTGCACTTTGGTCCCGGGTAGTGCAACCATTGATTTTAAGAGCAACCGTTTGTCAAGTGGGCCTAATTGCGATTATTTTACAACAGATTGCGTTTGTATGTCCGTCGCACTCGAGGCGTCATTTCAATTGGGTTATTGCCTGCTCCATTGAAATGTGTTGAAGCAGATATCCCTTACAAAAGACATTGTTATAACGGTACAAATTTGCATTCTCTTTTTTTGGCGCATCCTCACATGGCGCGTCAAGGATCGCACCAGTTGTTGACGGAGTCCTTCGTCAGACAAAATGACGCTTGGTTTACAATGGGCTCACTCGTTCGTAGTATGACACTCGGTGACCTCATTGAGGTTTTGCCGTGCCTCATGATCAGCAGTAATATCATTAACTTCAGAATGGGTGTTTCCAATGAGGCCTAAGTTTATACCATTATAAATTGAAAATGATGGCAGATATTTCATTAAAAGGTGTCTTATCCTTTATTACTGCGTTTTTTAAATTTCCGAGATAATCCAGTGATGCTAATTTAGGATAGCTTTAGGCGCGGGCGCCAGCGCTAAAACTACACTGCTTTATCATTCAATGTGTAGGTCTTTCGATATGGTTCTCCCTTTGATGCCAAATCAAGACCATCTACAAACATGTATACACATCATTACCGGTGTTTTTTTAAGATCATCGTACCCAGAATGGATCCCTGAGGGACTACAGCGCATCAATATATGAGGAGATGCATGGCTCAAGACTTAACCATCTTTTTGGCTTGTTCCGTGATTTATATCCGATTGTAGGTTGATTGAGATTACATTTCCCTTTCTTCACATGGGCATGCAAGTAAAGACTCTTAAAATATCATCTTCAGGCCTACTTTATGATGCCGAATAGATATTTGAAGATGTCGCAATGCACTTACCTCTCAGTAATTGTCAAATCCATAAACACACCTGAGAAGACACCATGGCATTTGATTTGTTTTATTAATTTTGTCTAAATATGTAAACAGTAATTGCTGTATCAGTACAAATATGTGATGGATTTTCTGAATAAGTTGATCGTCATGCCTCTCGATTATAAAAACAAACAATTCACCCTCTTTTCGATTGAGGGGTATATATGGACGGATCTATGTCACCTGGGAAACATTGATCTTGTATTTATTTAAGAGTTTTGTTAAAATTGTGATTTGATCAAGAGGATTTTGAAGAAAAAAAAGAATATTTTAGTCATGGCCGTCTTATGTCCGAATCTTGAGGGCAGGCGTTTGGTTAAATTGAGAGTTGAGTTGTACATCTGACCAAATGGGACATAGGACTATAGAGGGCACACGTTTTCGAAAAAAATTGTCTCTGTATACGGGATTAAAGATAAACACCAGTTCTGGTCATGCGATTGCATTGTGAATGAAACGTTGTGAAATCGATCAGAAAAGTTGATCATCTAGCATTTAAGTATTGGTGTGTACTGCAAGGTTCTGGAATCATCAAAATGATAATAAATTTGGCCCAGTCTTGGTAAAGTTACAAGCACTGTACACAGAAAGATGTATAAGGGACTACGCGCCACGTGCGCGATATCTATCCGGTCCGAATAGATAAAAATAATTTACCAAATATATCAATAAAGTAGGCGATTTCCCTGCAAAATTTGTATCATCACCTATTAGTCAAAACATATTCTTTCATATGATTGGTAATAAGAGCTTCCATTTCATGTTTTGAGAGGGGGGCGTTTCCAAAACTGGTCTATACATTTAAGTGTTGATCTGTTTGCCATAGTTACATGCTGGTCAGGATCAACGGGCTGGAGATGGTGCACATATTACATAAGTCTACCATGAAAGATCGAAGTGATCCTCTAAAGAACTATGAAACACCCGCTGCTATACCTCGCGTGGGTGCTCAATATTTCACGTGAAAATCTTTGACTTTTCAATGATTCGTGCCTTTCTATGGTTCAAAGTAGTTGATATCCTTCAGTTTATATACTTCATCTTCAGTTTGATATATTTATTAATTTAAAAAGAAGAAGAAGGGGAGAAAGAAGAAGATGTAGAAAGACAGGAAATGATAACAAGATGAAGGTAGTAAATGAGGTAAAGAGTAAGAGAGGCATGGCAAAATTGAAGATTAACCAAAAATTATAAACATTATTATACCCGCAAAACAGTAGGATTTTGTCCCTGTAAAAAAAGAAGATATTAGTATGATGTCTCAAGGTTTGGAGAGCTTATTAATTCCACCACCCTCCAAATTATTCTTGACGGAAATTAAGAAAGAATTTATTATCAATATTTAATCATTTTGTAGTATTTTGTCCCTCAAACAAGGATGATATTATGATGATGTCTCAAGGTTTGGAGACGTTATTGATTCCATCACCCTCCTAATTATTCTTGACGGAAATTAAGAAAGCATTTATTAACAATATTTAATGATTTTGGAGGATGTAGCTAATTGGGTCACGTCTTGTGCTCACCTAAGCAAAAGGAACATGTCGAGTCAAAATATACATGCAGGATAGACATGCCAATGTTATTGATATTAGCATAATATCATAAGAGGTATCCGAAGTCAAGATTGTAGTATAAACACCGGAGCGGGTTGATTAAAGTTCCCTAGCGTTCTCTCAGGATTCACCGATGACTCCGGGATGGCTTAATTGCAGTAGACACCACCGTCGCCCTCCCATGAAGATACCCATTAATCTTCGTACCTTAATAACCGCCCCATCACGGTGGATGACGGGTGTATACCACCCGACTCTTTCCTCTTCCCCACCTATGGTCTGTCACTTCCCCTCCAGTTTCATAATCATCAAACATTATCATAAATGTTCCCTATGCTTCATTTATGTTCTTGCACTTTTATAACTAACACGATCACATAGACTTTCGAGAAACCAACGTTAGGGCAATTTTAATAACAGATTATGCGTTCATATTCCGAAGAAATCCTATTCGGATCATGTAATACGTCATGACGATGTTCCCACAATTAAAATGGTGATACACTAGACTGTCAAAATTACATTTATAGGTTGATTTCCGAAAGCCTTTGCGATTATGTTAACAAAGACATGAACATGGTGAAAATGGGAACTAAAATATATCTCCCAGAATGATCCGTAGCCCACTTCAAATCACCCCGTGTGCTACAGACAATAATTATTCCATGCAGGTACATAGTAAGTTAATTTTATCTGTTGCAATGCATCTGTAAAGTCTCTTCTTCCCATAATACTCCGAATCCTTCTCTTTAAAGATCTTCGACTCCTCTCTCTGTTTTGTTAACCGTACGAAAGTTAATCTTTCTCTGCTTCTTTTCCTTCACATTCTTATATTCCTTTCCCACATTCCGCCCTTCTCGCCTAAAAAGGCAAGTCAAATTTCTTCACCCCAGGTTATAAGCTGGTATCACTTCGTCTTCTTGCACATACAGATGTATTATTGAAATGCAACAAAATAGGCCGTCGTTGCAACAGGAAATTATGTGAGATGTCTTAAACGCAAATTAAATGTTTTCAGGGTGCATAGTTCGCAGGAATCGAATCCTCTCCTAGAACATGTAGAAGACATGGCAGAGTTATGATCTATTATAATAGGGTTTGTGCATAGTAGGCTGTCTAATTTCAAACCAAAATCACTAATAACTGTTGATTCTTTTTTTCTTCCCAATTTGAATGCATCAGCGGTTATCATCATGATAATGTACATGTATGTTTAGTTTATTTTAATTACTAATTTCATTGGTCTTAATTCTTTCGTAGGTATCACAGTTGTCATTTTCAGACCGCAAGTTTATGCAAAATGCAATATATATACGTACATTCATGAAACTATTGTGACGCTGCATTCATGATGTTACCTTATTGCGTATAAAATTTACCTGTTGCTATGGTTACCGACTAATTGCGATAAAGCAAGTGTATGATTGCCCCGTGGATATATCCACGATTGCCATGAGCTAAACACTAATGGCAAGGGATTTTTTTTTGAGGATAAGCAGCGGCAAAATATTCACCCCTACATGAAATTAATTCATATGTAAAAAAGAGAAAACAGTTAAGTGAGGGTAGACATAACGTCAGAATACCATTTTTACCGTGAAGCAGAGCGGTTGGGTATATTTTGATGTAATGCTTACATCTGTTTGACTACGTTTGCGTTTCATATTGTTGTATACCCTTAAATTATAATGATATTGTAGTTTCTTTCATATAAAAAGATATAAAACAGAAGCTTTTATTTATGCTTATTTTCGTTACTCATACAGTAACTATACAATTAAACAGTTTATTGTCAGTATGTCTGTTAACATTTCCCGTGTTTAATTTGATCCACTGTCGTCATATTTTAATATTTCGACGAGTGTAATTTATTTACTATAATTATGAAGGATGTGCAAGCGAATGTTCCAGATTTGGGCATGTCCAAAGATATTGTCCATTACGTCACGAATCACATCTAAAATGTTATTATACAGTGCGTCCCAGAAAAAACGAAACCGAGAAGTATCGATGTTCTATCATAACTTAATCACAACTATAATTGATGAATGATACATATTTGGAAAGCTTAGAGTCTCCTCTTCCATCTGATGCTATTCAGATGATGCATATTTCACGCATGAGTGATTAAAAGCAATTTGAAGCAAGGAAACCAAAAAGACATTTGGCGGGCGGTATCTGAATTTCGAAGAAAAATTCACATTTATAGAAAGTTGAGTTTCTGCCCTTTCATAGGACACCTCAATCAGGAAAAATGAGCGAGGAATGACAAAGTTCTGTTTGTTTGAAGTAGTGCTTGCATTTCCATAATTTTATTAAACGAATTCGTTTTCACTGGCTGCCTGCCGTATCAATAAACGAAATTAACAAAAGACTTAACTCCGTTTCGTTGACAATCAGCCGTAGACGAGAGTCTTCATGCATGGCTGATTGTCAACGAAACGGAGTTAAGTCTTTTGTCAAATCTGCTTTTTGCTGCGGCAGGCACCCAGTGAAAACGAATTCGTTTGTTAAAATTATGAAAATGTAAGGGCTACTTTAAACAAACAGAACTTTGTTATTCATCGCTCATTTTTCCTGATTGAGGTGTCCTATGAAAGGGCAGAAACTCAACTTTCTAGAAATGTGAATTTTTCTTCGAAATTCAGATACCGCCGGCCAAATGTCTTTTTGGTTTCCTTGCTTCAAATTGCTCTTAATCACTCATGCATCATCTGAGTAGCATCAACTGAAAGAGGAGACTCTAAGCTTTCTAAATATGTATCATTCATTAATTATGGCTGTGA
>JAVYIG010017224.1:0-27301 GCA_035222895.1 Strongylocentrotus droebachiensis
AAAGTGTTTGAAGCCCCAAAATTTGACGGCAAAATTTCACTTAAATTGTATAATGTGAAATAGGATGCCATTTAACATTCTGTAGGTTTTCATAAACAAATATGTTTGAAAACAAATATGTTTGAAAACAAATATTGATGAAATAAGACAAAATTGGGGTTTTCTGTAAATGCGTTCTCTCCAAAGTTGTGATGAAGTAGGTCAAGCTGATCCTGGCTAATGAGCTTGCTTTCATGGACTTCCTGCAAGAGAGTCCTGGTTTTTCCATCTCTCCTGTTTACCTTCTGTTTCACCACTTGAAGCTGTTTCTTGGCATCCTGCAGTTGCTGTCTGGTTATCTTCAGTTTCTGATCAACTCAGACAGAAAAGAATGGTCATGTTCTTTTGTAATGTCAGGGTTTCTTTGGAGGCACGGGAACACTTTTGGATGTTGTACATGGTTTTCAGTTGCTGGAGTCTTGAGCCATGGGTCTGTTTATAGGGAGGATGTCCAGGAAAGACAGTAGGCACAGCACTAGGAAGGAGTGGTGTGTAACATCCTTTTCCTCTCTTGGTGTATTTCTGCATTACAATAAAAGCAAATGGAAACAAAAATGAGTTTTTTTCTCATAACATGACAATTGTTCTACTATTCATGCTATTTCATATGATTTTTAAGACTGAAACTGAAAGCAGCTTCCAGCCAATCGCGAAGCAGTATTTAATAATGATGTCAGCAAGTCATAAAAAAATTGATAGAAATAGTGTAGTGTGCGGTGGGCTTTTTAGGCTAGCCTAGCCTAGTTGGATAACTCCTGTGATGTGAAATATGGCAGGCTAGCCTATCTTTGCCTTTCGGGCTTTAGAAATTAGAGTATTTAGAATTAGATCTAGATCTAGAGTCTAGTCTAGACCCTAGATCTAGTTAAAATATAAAGAAGTTGACATTTGATTTTTATCTCGAAATTAGATAAGATAAAGTTAATTATATATTCTAAACTTGGCTTTCGTTAATATAATCAAGCTCAGTCATGGAGTTAATATTTCCGAGTTGGAGTTGCGACTCCAGCTCAGCAGAATTTTCCCATCACCGCCCCCAGAACCTTGACCCATGCCTGCCCCAGCCCGGCGGGCGTGGACTGGCGCGCTCCGCTGAGCACTGCATGAACGTGAGCTGCGCTGCGGTGGCTTGTCATGAGACAATACCCGCATAAACTACATTTTTAGCTCTAAAATCTCCTTATTTAATCAACATAACATTAAGAAGAACTTACTTGTGAAATATTATGCAGTTCCCTTTCTTTCTTCGGTTCGAACAACCAAATGCAAGGCACGAACCTGGCTTCTTCAAATTTTCCACGTATGTTGTGCACAGTATCTTGTTGGGTCGTTCGTTTTTCTGCCCTCCTTAGTAATGGCGGCCAACGCTCCAGCTCGGAACAGCAATTTGAGCGAGTACGCCCTCTAGTGTTAGTAGTATATATCTCTATGGTGTAGACCGAAATTTCTGTCGCTTCGTTCGTTAGCTTCTGATTTGGGTAGACTAGGTCGAATCCGGGCTAACTCGCCCCGCGGGACATCTCGCCCAGCCTTTTAGACTGGGGCGAGATGTCCCGATATGATTAATCGATCGAGAGATACCAATGTGTATATGTTTGTGCTCATTGTGACTTAATAATGCCATTTCCAACCACAATCTGCAATGGTATTGTGTTATATGATACTATTGAAGACAATCTATAACTTCTCTTTAGGTAAAATGACAAAAAAAATGGCATTTCGGACAATTTACTCACAGCTCGCAAATCGCATTGCCGCACGTACATTAAATGTGCGTTGTATCGACTCGGACCACTGAAATTCGAGCAGTGTTTTTGTCAGTAAATCACTGCAAAAATATCATTTTCATAATGTATGAAGGTCTATTTTTGATTCCTGGTATACATTTCGTTATTGAGAAGTCGAATGTACTACGTTTTAGACGAGATGGCTGATGTTTGTTCACATTCTTTCGTCCTGGCCGTAAATTAGCAGACTACTGTTGTGCACCGCGCAGCAGCTCATCGCTCAGCTCAGTGTCCAGCTAGCAGTACAGCGCCACCGCCGGCCGGGTTGGCGGGGGAATTCACTGACTCGGCATCCGTACCCAATTTGATCGAGTGAGTAAACTAATCAAACTACGTTCATCTAGATGAAATTCATCTAGATCTATATTTACTATATTATCATTAGTCATTCAGAGTAGAATATCCAATTTGATTGAGTGAGTAAACTAGACCACTGTAGCTACATCATTATTACTATTAGTCATTCAAGTTTTTGTATAATTACGCAGCCCCCACCACTTCCCCCCCCCAAATTTTTTTTTTTTTTTTATATATTTGGCTCAATACGCCTCAGCTTGACGACAATTCAACACTTGATCTGAAAATGCTTACAGCTTAGTTATGTTCTTATATAATAGACTGTTGCATAGGCTTAGGAACCGGGGTGGCTTGGGGGGGGGGCACAACCCCCAATAAAAATATTGGGGGGCTCAGATTTCATTGCGCCCCCCCCCTAATTTGTTTGCGGGGCTTATAGATATCATTGAGCCCCCAATGTTTTGGTGCGTCTTAGATATCAATGAGTCCTTAGGGGCTCAGATACCATTGAGCCCCCAATATTTTAAGTGGGGCTCAGATATCATTGAGCCGCCCGCCCCCAATACTTTTTGCGGGGCTCGGATATCATTAACCCCCTCCTCCCCAATCATTATATTCTAGGCATGAAACTCATGTATACCTATAACCTACAGACTTACAATTCAAATAGAAACATTTTATAAATATTTATTTGGGGAGGAAGGGGGGGGGGGGCTCAGACATCGAAACTCGCATATCATTGACCCAAACAAATATATTTGGTGGATCTCAGATATCATTGAGACCCCCAAATATTTTGGCGGGACTCTGATATCATTGAGCACCCCCCCCCCCCCCCCTCCCCCGCCTCCTCCCCATATTTTGGTGGGGCTCAGATATCATCAGACCCCCAATTATTTTTGGTAAGGCTAGGATAATATCACGGAGCCCCCCGATATTTGTGAGGGGCTCAGATATCATTGAGCCCCCCCCCCCAATATTTTGGCTGGGCTCGGTTATCATGAGCCCCCCCCCCTAATATTTTGTTCGGGCTCGGAAAGGCTATCATTGACCCCGCCCTCCCCAAATATATTTGCACACTTATTTTCTGGGCTGGAAGCTTCATGCGTTTCTATAATCTACTGATCGACTTAGTATTCAAATTATTATTAAAACTGAGAGTTTATGAATTTTGGAAGATTGATTGAGGGTGGCTCCTTTGTCAACAACCAGTATTGTCTCGACACACGTACTGCACACCAGCCAGAGGGGCCCTCCCGGGGGGGCACAATGCCCTTCCACTTTTTCAAGCACCCGAAAAGTGCCCCTTTAACTTGGTAAAAAGTGCCCCTTTTTACATATGAATAGTGCCCCTTTAACTTTGACAAGTGCCCCTATTAATTTTTTAAAAGTTCCTCTTCCCCTTTTCAACTCTGATAAGTGCCCCTTTTATTTTGACACGTGCCCCTTTTCCTTCGACAAGTTCCCTTTTTCCTTTGAAATAAGTGTCCAATTTCCATTCTCATAAGTGCCCTTTTCAATCTCTAGTAAGTACCCCTTTTCAGGTACGAGAAGTGCCTCTTTTCACTTTTGATTAGTGCCCTCTTCACCTCTGATAATTGCCCTATTCAAATCTGAGAGGTGCCTCTCTTACTTTGACAAGTGCCCCTTTTCCTTTGTAATAAGCGCCCCTACCCCTTTTAATAACTACCCCCCATTTTAACTCGGATAAGCCCCCTTTCCTTTTTAATAAGTGCCCCATTTAAAAAAGAGCCCCTACTCCTTTTCATCTATGAAAATAGTTCCTTTTCATTCTCATGAGTGCCCCTTTTCATCTCTTGTAAATGACCCTATTCTATTCTGAGAGATACTCGATTTACTTTGACAAGTACCCCTTCCCCTCCTGATAAGTGCTCTTTTCATCTTTTATAAATGCCCGTTATTTTAACACTCCCCCTTTTCCTTCCTAATAATGCCCTTTTTCCTTATAAGTGCCCTTTCCCCTTCTCATAATTACCACCTTTCGTCTTTGATAAGTGCCCCGTTTATTTTAACATGTGTTTCTTTTTCTTTTTAATAAGAGCCACTTCCCCTTCTCATTACCCTTTGAACAATATGTGCCTAATTCCTTTCAACATCGTCTCCATCCCTCCAATCAACTGCATCACTAACAACCCTCTCATCATCTGTATCTCTTATCAACAAACATTATCTCCATCCCTCTCGTCAACATCGTCTCCACCCCTCTCATCATCTGCATTGTCAACATCCCTCATAATCTGCATCTCTCATCAACATCGTCAACACCCCTCTCATCTCCATCCCTCATATCATCAACATCGTCTCCATTCCTCTCATCATCTGCATCTCTCATCAACATCGTCTCCATCCCTCCAATCAACTGCATCACCAACATCCCTCTCATCAACAAACATCATCTCCATCCCTCTCGTCAACATCGTCTCCATCCCTCTCATCATCTGCATCTCTCATCAACATCGTCTCCATCCCTCTCATCATCAAGGCAAAGTATAATACACCTGAATTACTCATAACTATAGGATACAGTCCATGAAAATCAAGATATCAAACTTTGATCGTCATCAGTGGCGAAGCTATAGGGCACCGGCATCATTATGGAGCATCAGTCTTTCTCGGAAAATAATTTCAAATTTAAGGGGCCGAGGATGATGGAGAGATGTTGCGGGAAAAATAAAGGTCCGGACGTCAACTATTCTCTCCCCCCTCCCCCCATAATCTGTTTGTCTTTTCTAACCCTCCACTCGATTCTACGGGGTATTGGTGCCCCCTAATAACCTACGATACTGATCTTAATTGAACTATTAACTTATACAAGTAAGTTTTATGAATCCAGATAGTTCCATTTCACAAATGACTGGAAACAATTTCTACTTTAAGTCAACAGTACTGTTGAAACAGTATACTTTCACCATTCTGAATAAAACACTTTTTGTTACTTTGATTATTTTATATTCTATGCTTATCGCATTGTGGATGTGCACGAACTGCTCGACGGCAGCTACTATTATACATCAATCAATTTGCCAAGTGACTGACAGGTTTCTTTAAATTTGACAGTCTACTAGCCTTTTCGAATCCGGGAGCTAATGTCCAGATTGGTCTATTGTCTCTCATCTGATAAAGTGTGATCGCCAACCCAATCACTCATAGAAGGCGCCGCGAATGACCGGTCGCATCAAAAGGGCGCGATTGGTATAGGTATTGTTCAACGTCAATGAAAGAGATGATGATGATGATCATAGCCTATTGTTTCGTCGCCTCCTATACACAGTCGCCCCCTACTATACGTACAAAGGCAGTACGCTAGTGCAGCGGTCAGAATCAGGATATTGATGTTATTTATATGTTTGTAAATAAAAGAGAAAGTTTCATTCTTTCTGTTATATTGTTGTCCACCTTCTTCAAGATAGCTCTTTTGTGCTCAAGTATAACGTAATAAACGTTTCATTTTATTTTGATGCAACAGAGATTTACATTCAAAAGTTTTATTTTTATAAAGTATTGTATACAGTAATATTCTTCTCATTTCGACATTATCAGTCATTCGTTCTCTATTTCGTTCCCTAAACTAAATATAAGGTATAATTATGTGAGAGGGGGGGGGGGATGGCTATTTGGACGTTGCCTGTATACTGTATTTATGTATTATATTTGTCTCTCCGATCACACCCCCCCCCCCCACCTCTGATTTTGTTCTTTAGTTAGTCTCTGTTGGTTCAGTGATCATATCTTTTCGCTAAAGTATAATGTCCGAAGTATAACATCAGGAATATGTTATGATAATTAATCTCAAGGAAGCGATGATGCCCGGCATACAAGCCAATGGAGGAATAGACAACATTATGAAAGATGAAGATGGACATAGACAGAGAGAGGGAGAGAGAAGGGGAGGGGGGTGGCGGGGAGATAGAAAATTGGACGCAGTCTGTACTGTATTTATTATTATATTTTTCTCACCGACTCCCCCCCCCCCCCCCCCCCCAGAGCTCAGATTTCTTCTTTAGTTTGTCTCTTTTTTGTTTGTTTATATAATGTCCGACGTATACCGTCAATATAGCATAATAAACATTTTTGTTTAGATATCAGTTTGATGCAACAGAGATTTACATTCAAAAGTTTTACTGTTTATAATATTACAGTAGTATTCTTTATGCTATTTATATGTTTGTAAATAAAAGAGAAAGTTTCATTCTTTCTCTTATTATGTTGTCCACCTTCTTCTAGATAACTATTTTGTGCTTAAGTAGTGTAATAAATGTTTCATTTTATTTTGTGCAACAGAGATCCAAGAAAAATGATGAACCGTTCCGGGAACCTGATGACACATGATCAGTGACGCCTTTGTCGTATAATGAGGGTTGATCTCATTGAAAGCGGTAAAGCCTTTTAATGTTTCGATATTATTGTTTCGGCGCTTTTTAGTAATGAAGGACAAAAGCGCCGCGACATAAAATAAGGTATATGTATTTGAAAGAATAACTGCTTTTATTTGTCCATAGATTAAAAGAAAGTGACATCTATACAAAAAACTAACATTATTAGACAGGTTAAGGATGGAACCTAATTATAGTGCTTTCGAATACTTGAAAAGATGAGCAGGTGTTCATGTTGGTCACGCATGGTCGTCCCTTATTCCTTTAACAAAATCACGCTTTTATAGAATGAATTGAGTGTAAAATTAGATAACGTTACGTTCAGTCTACCGGTCTACTGGTTATCCTTTATGATGATGGTTATAAGGATATCGACTATGATAACGGTGATGATGTACGCCCGTGAGAATGATCCTGCCATTAATAATTTATTACTTTATTTCATGAGAAATTTGTGAAATCTACAAGTTTCGGTCCTTGTGGTGTTATAAATATATACGTTTGTAATGATATGGTGCAAGTTATAGTTACTCAAATTCAGGGCCTAGGCAACTGATGTACATAAAAAAAAAAAGCGGGGCACATGGTAGAAGAATCATTTATCTGGAATATATATTTATCAAAGTCAGTAATAAGCAAGCAAACAAATATATTATAGCGCTTTTATTTAAAGAAGAGTCGGATCACTTAATATACATCGCCGAGTCCCTAATGAAACCCTCAATGACTGTTAACGTGCAGATTAGCATGCCTTTTGTTAGGAGTCCAATCAACGTCACTCGCGTAATCCCATAACGCTGATTGGATGAAAGTGTCTTAACAATGGCCCAATCACGGTAACCTATACCGAGAGCGCGCGGTCGTTGTGAATAGGCATCAAGGGGATTAACTTGCCGCTGAGCGGGAACTTTGAAGTTTAGGTATAAGTTTAAATTACTAAGCGTGTAGAGGGGTATAAATTGAAGACCTGTACACCAAACCTTCAGTCTCCAAGAATAATACTCAGAGAACTACATCGCTTTTGCTAGATCACTTTCGCTCATCTTAAAATCAATTCGACTTGTGTTGTTGTTGTTGTTGTTTGGTATTATCGGCGTTTAATACTCAGAGAACTACATCGTTTTTGCTAGATCACTTTCGCTCATCTTAAAATCAATTCGACTTGTGTTGTTGTTGTTGTTGTTGTTTGGTACTATCGGCGTTTCATTCTTTTTTAGAATATTTACGCCTTTCACTTGATTTCTTTTTTTCTTCTGAAAACAGTATGCCTGTTTCAACAAGAGGTGTTCGTCTTCCTGGTCCAGCCCCACGGTACCCCTGTAGGGTATGCAACAAGGAGGTGACGTCCCGACAACATGCTCTCCAGTGTGAGACATGCCAGCTTTGGCAGCATCGCATGTGTGATACAGGTATTAAAACAACCAAACTTATATTAACTTATTATGTTCGTTAACAGGGGCGTTGCCAGAGTTTGCAATTTCAATTAGAGGGCAAGTCCACTCCAAAAATGAATTACTTTCAATAAAAGCAGACAAATCAGAAAAACCTATCAAAAAAAAGTTTGACCAAAATCGGATAACTAATAATAAAGTTATGAATTTGTGATGACATGAAAAAGTTTGAAAGTCACAAGACAAATTTGCAACTCACTCATGAGTCTGTGACATCATTGCCTCACTATCCATTTATATCGTTAATTTAAATTTACAATTTCCCCCCTAAAAAATCTGATTTTCTCACACCAGCATTCAAGTTATATTGACATTACCGGTAATATGTTTTTGTTGGATGCACTAATATAGAGTAATTTTCTCATGAAAATGTGAATATTGATAAACGATTAATATACAAATCCATGATTGTGAATAAACAATACTCAGAAAATTGAATCAATTCTTCAATGTTCAAAAAATAGAATACAATTAGAGGGCAAGTCCACTCCAAAAATGAATTACTTTCAATAGAAGCAGAAAATTCAGAAAAACTTATCAAAAAAAAGTTTGACCAAATTCGGATAACTAATAAAAAAGTTATGAATTTGTAATGACATGAAAAACTTTGAAAGTTCCAAGACAAAATGGCAACTCACTCATGAGTCTGTGACATCATTGCCTCACTATCCATTTATATCGTTAATTTAAATTTACAATTTCCCCCCTAAAAAATCTGATTTTCTCACACCAGCATTCAAGTTATATTGACATTACCGGTAATATGTTTTTGTTGGATGCACTAATATAGAGTAATTTTCTCATGAAAATGTGAATATTGATAAACGATTAATATACAAATCCATGATTGTGAATAAACAATACTCAGAAAATTGAATCAATTCTTCAATGTTCAAAAAATAGAATACAATTAGAGGGCAAGTCCACTCCAAAAATGAATTACTTTCAATAGAAGCAGAAAATTCAGAAAAACTTATCAAAAAAAAGTTTGACCAAATTCGGATAACTAATAAAAAAGTTATGAATTTGTAATGACATGAAAAACTTTGAAAGTTCCAAGACAAAATGGCAACTCACTCATGAGTCTGTGACATCATTGCCTCACTATCCATTTATATCGTTAATTTAAATTTACAATTTCCCCCTAAAAAATATGATTTTCTCACACCAGCATTCAAGTTATATTGATAGTACCGGTAATACGTTTTTGTTGGATGCACTAATATAGAGTAATTTTCTTATGAAAATGTATATATTGATAAATGATTTATATACAAATCAATGATTCAGAAAATTGAATCAATTCTTCAATGTTAATTTTTTTTCTGTGAAATCACACAATATACATTCAATATGATACAACCTGGGCAAAGGGGTGTGAAAATCAAGTTTTGGGGGATAGAAAGGGAAATTAAAGGGATCATAATATATAAATCAATTGATAAATAGTGAGGCAATGACGTCACAAACTGATTGAAAATTTGTGTGGTGATTTTCTGAATTCTATAGTTCTTTATACTTTCCTATTGGTTATCTGATTTTAAAGGTAATACAAAGTTTTGGAAAATTTTGAAAATTTGGTGGATAGTGATTCCTTACAATTTGGATATATTTGGATGCTCCTGTGGATATATTATAAGCACTAGAAAATTTAGCCCCTAAAACACTTTTGCTTTCGAGAAAAATTGAATATAAAAATTTAGCGGAGCTCCTGGTAAATTTTGATAAATTTTGAATAGCGCCTACGTCCGTACAATGGTAGCTGCGACCATGAAAATCTCAGAATACGTAGTTGTGATACACAATTTCCAAACGGAAATAGCTAATCAGTCGATTTCAGTCAAGAAACATTGTTTTATAGCTTAATTAATATCTTGACCTTGAGAGGCAGGTATACAACATAAAAAGCGTACTATTTACAATTCCATAACTTTTGACTCGATTTTAATGGCGACAACGATCACTGAATTGTTTAGGATCGCATATGCTTCCAATATGTTCATTTGAACCAAATTCATGACCCCATACCAAAAATTTGTATCTCCCTCTGTTGTTGCCAAGAGGTCAATAACGAAATGCGCGGGACTTCAAAGAAAAAGCTCATGCAACGGCGTATCGTGATAAGGGGCGGTTGCGCAGTAATCCAAATTTAATGCTGGGGGGGGGGGGGGACAAATTGAACCCCCCCCCCCCCCCAGTTGGAATAGGGTATATATTCATACAACTATTCAGAAGTTTGGATAACAAGATTTTCCAGGTTTGAATGTTCATTTCAAATACTATATTTTTTTTCTGCCAAATCGGATCGCAGATGGATTGCAGATGGATTGCAAATAACAGGAGCCACTACAGATTCACAGCAAAGTTTTAGGACATTGCATTTCATTTAATTTCATTGATTTTTTTATTATGTCCATAAAGGACAATTGTTTATATTATTTACATTCATAATCTTACTTTACAATAATATTCCAAATACAAAACATAATAGACATTACTACAAAACAGTCAATTGTATGTTAGAATAAGGATTCAAATTCCTCCAGAGTGTGTGATTGTTTTAAAAATTGTATTCAATCTCTTCACTGTCATTTTAAAGAACAAATTACCAAAAAAAGTTGTTTATGAATGTTACAATGCTTTACAAAAGTTGTTGTTTTTTACATTTGTATTTGAATAATTAATGTGTGAAATACAATTTCTATACAAAAAAAAAGTTAATTTGAAAAGGAGGATTACTTGTTTGCACTCTTTACCATGTACATGTACATGAACTTTAATTTGTGTTTTGCAAACTTGTTAACAGTGTTCACTTTTAATTGAATAACCAAAGAGTTGAAAATTGCATACCTCTACATTGTACATCTTCTGTAAGAGTTGTTGGATACTATACTGTCCTTACTTTATATCGTTTTTGATAACAACATAAGGCAAATCTTAACTATCAAGTACAGTGTGATTCTGGACTTTGTTCATTATGTTATAAAAATGTGTATTTGTTCAAAGTTAAACATTTTTCAATGAAAATTACAATGTAAATCATCAGGGTTTTTTAAAGTTATGTAAGTTTCAATGACACTTGGATTTGTGGGAGTGAAGCTTGCAATTTAAATGTTTGAGGTTTATGAATAAAATTATTATTCTTGATGTCTTTATTTTACTACATACAATAGTGTGCATCTGTAAAAACACTTAAATCAAGATGCAGTGGCAACAGAATAGTTGTATCCCATTAATGTGTGTCAGGCCATTTGAATGGACATAATGTAACGCGAGTTACCGTAACGCGAGTTACCAATATATATGATTCCTACACTTTACCTGTTCATTGTTTCTTAATTTTTATATTGTAAAGTTATGAGTCATAACCTACTATCAAGTCAAGGTAGGAAAGGTTTTACAAAGATTGGCTAGTATGAGGAGACTTTGCCAAAAGATGCTCTTACAGGATTGACCATGTCCTTTTTTTGTAACGTGAGTTACCGAAATTAAACGATTCAAGAATCTCAATATATTTGTCCTTTGTTTTTCTTATTTGGTTCATTTAGTTCTTCTATGTCTACCCTACCCATGTTGAAAAAAGCAACTTGTAAATCCTAGCAATTACAAAGATATAGGCATATTATCCTGTTAATGTACCCGTTATGTGTAACGCGAGTTACCATGGAATGGCCCAACTACGCCACAAGACCAAAGATCTTGAATACATGAATACAAACTTGCACTACATACAAGGGTCTCAAATAGACTTCACCAGAGGCGGTGCCCCTTTTACTTTGACAAGTGCCCCTTTTACATAGGAAAAGTGCCCCTATTAATTTTTTTAAGTGACCTCCCACTTTTTCAAGTACCCTAAAAGTGCCCCTTTTTGCATAGGAAAAGTGCCCCTTTTTACATAGGAAAAATGCCCCTTTTACTTTGACAAGTGCCCCTTTTACATAGGAAAAGTGCCCCTATTCATTCTTTTAAGTGACCTCCCATTTTTTCAAGTACCCTAAAAGTGCCCCTTTTTGCATAGGAAAAGTGCCCCGGCGGCGGCGCTGTACTGCTAGCTGGACACTGAGCTGAGCGATGAGCTGCTGCGCGGTGCACAACAGTAGTCTGCTAATTTACGGCCAGTACGAAAGAATGTGAACAAACATCAGCCATCTCGTCTAAAATGTAGTACATTCGACTTCTCAATAACGAAATGTATACCAGGAATCAAAAATAGACCTTCATACATTATGAAAATGATATTTTTGCAGTGATTTACTGACAAACACACTGCTCGAATTTCAGTGGTCCGAGTCGATACAACGCACATTTAATGTACGTGCGGCAATGCGATTTGCGAGCTATGAGTAAATTGTCCGAAATGCCATTTTTTTTTGTCATTTTACCTAAAGAGAAGTTATAGATTGTCTTCAATAGTATCATTTAACACAATTACATTACAGATTGTGGTTTGAAATGGCATTATTAAGTCACAATGAGCACAAACATATACACATTGGTATCTCTCGATCGATTAATCATATCGGGACATCTCGCCCCAGCCTAAAAGGCTGGGGCGAGATGTCCCGCGGGGCGAGTTAGCCCGACTCCACTAGGTCGGCTCCTCTCTTTATAGACAGAAGCGAGACAGAAGCGAACCATAGGCGCTACAGTGTGGGTTCTGTGGATTGATTTCACCACCAAACTTATGCCCAAATACTCATTTTACCGGATGACTTGATCTAGACCTATCCGATGCATTTAATTTGGAATATTATTAGGTCTAGGGCGGCTGGGCTATTTATATCGGTTCCACATGACTTGCCAACTTGACTGAAATAATCCGTTCAATGGTCCCTTTCAAGTTTCAGGAAATTATGGGTCATGACCCATAATTTCCTGAAAAAGGGACCAATAGGCAATTATAAACAGATTATTTCAGTCACCGGTCAAAATCAACATCCATGTTGAAAATCTTGCAGGCGTATTTTAAACTCTCGCTGCACATGACGTAATCTAAATCTCATCCCTTCTAGTCTACGAGCAAGGCAAAATGATTATGAAGGATTTAAAATTGCTCCAAAAAACAAAAACAAAATATGAGCGGGCCGAAAATGATGAGCGGGCGGTCGAGGATAGCCAAATATTTTTTTTGGGGGGGCCTATTGATTTCAAAGTCGTGCATGAAGTTAGCGACTGTAATCTCAGATCCTCACTGAATTCATGCAAGTAATTCACGTAATGAATTGATGATGAGCATTAGTGGACTATTCTTTCTTCTCAATTAAAGCACTTTAAAATTTGTCAAGAATTTAAGAAAAAATACACGATTTTGGTACCGGAGTAATAACCATTTGCTTACCTTCCTTGTGTTCCTGATGATAATTAGTTTAGGCACAATTTACAAGAGTGCGCAATGTTGGTTCCGGCTTAAATGCAAAGACATGAGGTGTACATGAAAAATCTTGTTTTTCGTGTTTCCAATTTAATTTCAAAAAATGAAATAGAAGCTCTTGTTACCAATCATGTGAAAGAATATGTTTTGACTAATACATGATGATAACAAATTTGCCGGGAAACCGCCTACTAATTGATATATTTGGTAAATTGGTTTATCTATTGGTATGTGAGAGATAAAAGCATGTGTCACGCACGTGTGCGTAGTCCCATCTTTCTGTGTACAGTGCTTGTAACTTAACAAAGACTGGGCCAAATTTCTTATCATTTTGATGATTCCAGAACCTTGCAGTACACACCAATACTTACATGTATATGCTAGATGATCAACCTTTTCTGATCGATTCCACAACGTTTCTTTCACAATGCAATCGCATGACCATAACTGGTCTTTTATCTTTAAGTCTATGGAGGTGCACGCATGAAATCCATCGTGAAGAGAAGAGGAGATTTGAGGAATGAACAAAGCGAAAAGAACCAAAATAGTAAGGGAGAAGAAGACGGGTGAATAGAATGATGAGATGAGAATAAGGGAAAAGAAATTGGAAGGAAAATATGAGTTATTTATGTCTGGTTCTTTCCTTCTTTATATCATTTGTAGATCTAGTTGAAGTTGTTTTCTCAGTAATGGGGAAAATACCCATTTCCATCTTCTTCTTTTTTTTTGGTTAAGAACTTCAGACAACAGGGCAGGGAGTTCATTCCATACATTTTTTTTCATTGGATAACAACCCATCCTTCAAAAAAAGGATGGATATTTGATATATACATGTAAGAAATTTTGAAGGATATATTTAACATGTAAAAGAATATATATTTGAATGCCCGAAGCCTGTAATGTTGAGATTTGTTGGGAAGAAGAAGGTGAAAATATGTGTATTGGCAGACAACTGGTATACTTTCATTGTGAATCCTGAATGAATGACCTATATTTAATATAGAGAATGGGTTATGGGAAAGTGAACTATTTTAATCAGGAGTCTGGCAAACCAAGCTATGGTCTGTTCTAGCTGTCAGGCGTTGTATTCGTAAGAGTAAAATGCAGGGAAACTCAATTAAGCGAAATCTATATGTGAGTTAATAAAACATGTATCTTGATCCTGTGCTTCATTAAAATCATTTTTTCTCTCCCATACAGGCAAGGCTTATTACACCACAACTTGCTCTGAATGTCCTGCTCAAGTTTGATCGTGCCATCAATGATGCTCTGGCAAACAGACTAAAAAACAAGATCAGTTTCAAGGTATAATAAAAAGTTGGATTTGTATGTTTTTATTTGAAACAAAAATAATTAAGTCAAGACTGAAGATCATTTTCACCAAAATAGTGAGGGAAAGAATGTATAGAAAACATGCATGTATATATCACACCTAGGATTAACAAGAGGTCATACATATAGTATGTTGCCTACTAATGATGGCCTATTTAAAACTCACTTGCATCAATGCTTCTCTCAAATGTTAAAGTTAAGGGTACTTGTGTTATGCTCCTTTAATATGAAATAGGCCTTCATGTAATTTGTAATTTGTTATTTGGATTTTGTGCCCCATCCCTCTCCCCAAATGACTGAGCAAAGTGGTTTTTTCTGAAACTGATGACATAGGAGGCCTGGCAAACTAGGTTGTCCCCCATTGTTGCTTATATCAATCGTTCATTTTAATATTTCTGTAGTCTCTCCATTAACAGGAAAGATATAGGAGAAAATAAATGATTAGACTGTTGTGAATGATCACATTCCTCACACTCAACTTGATTCATGCATTGGTAAAGTCTTGAATTACTATAACATTTTCTTTGTTCAATTTCTTTCAGGGTCATCTGAATACTTACAGATTCTGTGACAATGTTTGGACATTTGTTCTTAACGATGTGGACTTCCGTAATGGTGACTTTGTGACAGTTGACAAGGTCAAGATTGTGGCTGTTGATGGCAAGATATCAGCAGCATCGGGGCAGGACTGACACCCGGTACAGCAAAAAGGAGAACACTATTCAAAAGACTACTAGTGAAGCAAGAATCTTCTGTGCAAATTGATGGCTGGCTAGAATGTAGGAAGTCAGGGGATGTTTGTGATGCCAAAATGTATGTTTCTCGCTGATGGCTGGCAAATACATGTAACGAAAGGAGCTTGCATCTGGCCATTTATCCTATTAAAGTTGCGAAAGTGATTCTTAAAAAGATTATATTGTCACAAGAATCTGACAGGTCTACAATGTCTTATTAATTTGTATTTATTGGTTTCTACTCCTTCCAACTTTTCGTCATGTGAATATTTACAATTCCAGAGCTAATATAGAGAAGCTATATTGAATATGTCTCATGTATTCCATGGTGATGAACTTAACCCAACCCATATAGAGAATGGATGGATGGAGGAAACTTTACAGGGTACAGTGTGCCACAGCCCATTTACAATTTTAATAAGACCCAATAGGAATTCAAACATTTGTTTTTGATACAGATGTAACAATATGAGGACTTAATCAACAAATTTAATTCCTTTCCCTTTTTTGCTACCTATGCTACCACAACTAGATATTCTTCTTGAATGTCAGGTGTAGCTATAAAGGTACAATTGTACTTGTTGTCAATTTTCCCTTTGTCATGAATTTTGCTTAAATCCATTTTTAATGTGTTAAAGAAAACTTACTGGAAGTCTGGAAATTAAATATTTGCTGGTGTAAAATTTAGAAATAAATCCAATTCAAATTTTCTTGGTTTTTCTTTATTCATTTTGCAAAATCATGAGGGGAAAATTGCTGCAACTACCTACCACTGTCATTTTTCTGAGAAACATATCATGTATTGTGTGATATTGCTGGTGTATTGGTCCAGAACAATGCGTACTACATGTAGATTCAAATGACTTGCTCAATTGCTGAATTTATCATTTAAATTAATGTGCAAGCATTCCATGTGTACACAAGTAGTGAAGTAATCAATTGATTTGGTTGTAAAGTAAAAATTACTGCACTTCATAATTTATTATTTTTTTCTCATTGGGAAATTTGTCAAGTAAATCCATTATTGTCAATGTTTTAATAAGGTGGATCCTGATGTGCCATCAATAATTTTCTCTCAAAAGGAGGCATTATGTAATGTAGGTGCATTATGTAATGTAGGAGCAATATGCACATTTTTTGTACTATATGTTTCATGTTCCAAAATATTAGCTGCATTTTTTTCTTCTTATTGTAGACAAATAAACATATTTTACCGGTAACTGTGATCAAAGTTATGAAAGGTCTGTAATCTGTATACCAATAAAGAGATGACTTGTGTTGATCAAGATGGCTAGGGATAGATACGACTGGTATCACAATTTTGGCCCATGGAATTTTTTTGTAACCAGCTTGTTTTACCTTGAATGAACTGGTCTCAACTCTCAAGGCAAAATAACTGGCCATTTTGAGAAAACTGTAGAATCTCTCACCAGCAACTACCCCTTAGAGTCATTACTCAAGTGTCTCTATTCTCTGTGGGAAACATGTTTTGTTTTGTTTGAGATTACAGTGTGAGTCAAAAAAAAGGTTTATACCTTGAAAATTGCTAATTATTTAGAAAATCATTGATGAACATTAAATTTGTATATGTCTTATGAAAGAGTGTTTTATCCCAAATCATTTGGTACCATTTTTGTGTGGTATGTGTTCACCCTTGGATGAACAGGAGACATTGTTTGCAAGAGTGCAAAAATCGACTTGCGCCAAAATTGCCTATGTGATGTTTGAATAAAACAATTGGGATTTGGGTATTAATTCGGTCTTTGCAGATCCAAATAACATCCCTAACAAAATTAATCATGCCACACATATTAAATATCAAATATCAACGAACATTTGTGCGCGCGTATTTGGGTATGTGTGACTTTGCCCTTTGCAAAAAACATATGCAATGCATTTCATTTGATACATTCAATCCATTCTCTCACTCCGCTAATCCCAACATAACACATACTGTAGGCATCACTTTGGCGCAAGTCGATTTTTGCACTCTCGCAAACAATGCCACCTGTTCATCCAAGCGTGAACACATACCACACAAAAATGGAACCAAATGATTTGGAAGAAAACACTCTTTCATAAGATGTATAATAATTTACTGTTCATAGATGATTTAAAAAAATAATTAGCATTTTCTAGGTGTAAACTTTTTTTTGACTCAAACGGTATATGTCATCTTGATGAGTCTATATATGAACAAAAATGTAAATTTTTTGAGACACGGTGATAGAACCCTCGAGTGAAGCACTTTAAAAAGACTTCTGTATTTCAGCCTGTGGTAACAAATATTTTAAAATGTTGATTCTCTATTAGTAAGTTTACAACTAATCAAGACTAAATTGAACATTTTGATTTGTCAAATTTTAAGTCAAATGTTTGTCATATTTAAAGAATAAAAGAAATCCACAGATTATTTTCTTTTCATTAGTTTCTCAACCCTATTTTTGTTTAAATATTAAAGTTCTATATCTTGTAGAGAAAGTGATTCATGACAGATACAAGTATGAACCACCCAAAAATTATAATTATAAAGTCTCTCTCTTGTCATGTTTTGTGGATTAAAGTTCATCTCACCTTTGAACATGTTGCAAATAGTTTGGGTCATTTGATAGTGATATTGCAATCATGACTTATCATTATCACCAGTTTTGATGGTCAAATTTCATCTGAACATGAGGAGTTATAAAGAAGGATACTTGTTTACAAAGAGATTTCTGTAACATTGTCATTAACCACCATATTTCTTTTGGTTTTTACAAGTTTATTATTTCTCAGTTGAAAACATGCATGTACAGTGTAAATCAAAGAGTAGAGAAAGTCATTAAATGCCACAATTATATACCAGCAGCCTTACTTTTGATCCTTATTGTTCTGTAAAGTTTTCTGAACCCTCCCCCCCCCCCCCCCTCGCACAAACACATGCGCGCACACACACACGCATACAGGTAAAAGGTCCAAAGTGGGGATATGGATGTGTAACGACAAATGTCCCCACAATGAAGGAATTTGCGTACACATAAATCCTTCTTTGTGGGGACATTTGACCGTTCCACACCCACAATGTGGGGATATGGTCTAATGTGGGGATGCATACACACGTATACACCTCGTTACGACCCTACACATTGATTATGGGCAAAAAAACAAAATATCCGATGTCACTATAGGGTGCTATTAACATAAATTATTTGCCATTTTTATGATTTTAGACAGTTGTGGGGATATCCCCATTTTGGACCATATCCCCACAGCGTGGGTGTGGAACGGAAAAATGTCCCCACAAAGAAGGATTTAGCATATCACTCATTTAACAAAACTCCAGATAAACTCTCAATTCAAGACACCATATTTTCTATTTAAAAATTGAATAAATCTCATCACAATAAAGTGATGAATAGCATGATCATGCATTACTCCCCCCTTTTCCCTCTTTTTTTTTTTTTTGGGGGGGGGGGGGGCTACAAATCATCTTGGCTATTCACCCAAGTGAGATTTTTTTTTGTGACTAATACCTGATGAGAGATTCTAGTCGTACCAAAAGGGTTCAAATTATCATTTGCGCCTAATATATGTCATCTCACTGACATATCTGGCAGACATTCACTTTGGCAAACAAGAGAACTGGGGGGTGTTTCACAAAGATCCTAAGTAGAACTTAACACTAAGTTGGACTTAAAAATTATGGACAGCCATTGGAGCCTTAAAATGAAATATATTCAAAAGCAGCAATTCAAGTATTTTAGACTTTTTTTTATAAATTCCACATCAAGAACATGAAATCTCCTTGATGATAGAAAATATGAATGATTTGAATCAACATTTTATTTTCAAAGATGCTAATGGCTTTCCATATTTTTTAAGTCCAACTTAGAGATTAGCTCAACTTAGAATCTTTGTGAAACACCCCCCAGGTCTTTATACTCCCCGACTCCCTCTCAAAATATTTCAGTATGAAGTTAATGGGTCATTCCATCGGGTTGGGTCTTTTCAGCATTTTCATGTGTTTGAATGTTTAGAAGCTATTTTCTCAAATTTAAATGTATTTTTAGAAAATTAAAAGTATATTTTATTTAAGAGTAATGTATGACAGAATAAATAAACATGAAAACAGAAACTTGTTCATCATATTTTTTTTTTGGTGAGAGTTTAACTACCGATGTCTCAGCGATTTTAAGGGTGAAAGTTGTGACATGAAAACAAGTCATTTTCATGAACTCATTTCTGGAAAAAAATTCATCATAATGCAATGTTTCCTACTTAAAACATGTCACCTTTAATACCCCTACTATGTCTGAGAAGCTCAGGTGAAATGTGCAAAAAATCGGCAAGTTATCCCATATTGAAAAAACACAATACCGACGTTACCAACAATGTCCTAAGCACTTTTTTCGTAACGGCGGTAATCTAACATTTTACACAAATTTAGCAGGATATTTTCTCAGAAACTTTCATCTTATTAGGCAGGTACAACCCCTGATGAACATATGTTAAAAGAATGACGATTAAATCGGTCGGTAAATACAAGAAAATAATTAATTTACCACAACAATCCCCCGCGATGTCCTTCATAATTTGGTAACGTCGGTGTGAAATTACGGTGTTTGAGATCAAACCAGCCCGCTAGCTTCAGTTTTTGGTGTTAAAATGACCTGCTAGTTATTCACGAACGCGCACACATGTTTTTTGATGGTGTGCGACGACCTACCCCTGAGCTGCAACCACAAACGTGACAATGTCCATATAACGTCGGGCAGCCATTTTCGCCCGTCAGCGCCCAAATTGGTACGTAATATGTATTTTAAGTTATTTTTATAGCCCGAATTATTATCATAGACAATGAAATTCCATTTTGTTTAAATGTAATTCCGTTTTAAATTGTGTTATTTATAGCTTAAAACGGTTTCAAAACCATCACGTGTGAGTGAATATTTTACTGTTGTCCCACATACTAATATATGTGTTATAACGAAACATGCAAAATCGTTGCCGGACTTTTCCCCTTAAAAAGCTAATTTCTTAGACAGAAATTGAATTTTGTTATAAGAATCCCGTAAATAAAGATATAACTGATGTTCCTATACCTCAGAATTTTTCTCACAACTGTTAAATTAATTAATATTAATTATATGATGCCATTAATTGTCATTGAAAAATGATGGCTAAGCCTAAGGAAAAACACAAGTTATTTAAAATTGTTAGGAAGTTCAATCTAAGGCCCGACATATCCAACTTTTGGGCAAAAAAGGGGGTTGGAGTTGAGATAGAGAAAAATGGAGAGAGCTAAAGGGGAGAGGGCATGCGACCCCTCCCCCGATTCAATTAGAATTGGATACATAGATCTAATGATTTTTTTTTTTTTTTTTTTTTTAAATAATTTTTTTTAAATATTTTTTTTAAAAATAAAATCATTATTGATGTTTGCCATGTGGCTCCCACTCCCCCCTCCTACAAAGGTTAAAGGGAGGTTAAAGGGTTTTCACCACCTACCCTCCCCTCCAAAAAATAAGATATAAAACAATAATGATAAATAACAAAAAAAAAAAAAAAAATAAGAAATTAATAATTTAACACAAATATTGAACTTAAAAGAATAATAAATAATAATAAATGAAAACCAAATACCTACTTCTATTTGGGCATGCAAAACTAGCCAAACGTGAGGATGATGCCTCCCTATCCATCTTGCAATCCTCTGTGTAGTTGTTCCATCCTTAATTCTTACAATGTTACAATGTACAAGTACTCATAATTATCAACCAGAACACACATTTTGAAATGAAAATAGTCACAGAAGCAATTTACAGTTTTGTTTTATTTTTATCTCATTTAATATTGTTTACTCATTTGTTTTTATTTATTTCTTTTCATGCATATTTATTAGATTGCTGCCTGAGGATTCAGCTCCGGCAGAGAGATCGATCAAGAGAGCAGGCAAAATGACAAGTCATCGAAATATTCCTGGAAACGAAGATCTTTCCAATCTAATCACTATTTTGAAGAAGTATAAAGTTAATCATTAATATCAACCAATACACCTATTGTATGAATATTTTGTTTTTTTATTTACTGGTCAATGGATGAAAGATATTTCAGATGACATTTGATATAGTCTGTCATGTTTAAATGAGTATAAGAGGTCAGTAACTCTAATATCATACAGATGTTACTCGGACATGATGTCCATGTAACATTGGTATTTCGAGGTGTTGAGGTGAATATAGACCATAAATCTTGCAGCTTTCCTTTCATTTGTGTCATCATCTCATTTAATATGTTTCATGCATCAATTAATTGGCACATTTCTTAGAATGCAGCCAAGATTTTCTATGCAAGAGAAAAGATAACCCTTTAGAAGAAAAACATGATCTGAAAATTGCTAGTTCCTCATTTGTTTCATGTTTATAAGTTGATATAATGTTGCTGTGTTCAAGTTTTGAGTATTCTAAACTATTGCTCCCATCATCTTAATGTTTTCCACACCAAAAAAAAGTGGAGTACAGACTGTAACAAAGTTTCAGGTCAGAAAATAAAAGAGCAAGTAAAAAAAGATGTCCTTGTAACGTTGGTATTTTGTTGTGTCTGTTTTTTCATTTTAAATGTAAGTGTGCAAAGGAATACACACAATTCCAATGGAATCTATTGTAGGATTGGTGTTAGAAACAGGATATAACAATAAACAAATTATTCACCAACTCTGAATTTTGAACCTTCATGTCACAATTTATGACCCAACCCGATGGAATGACCCAATATTAAGCCTAATCAATTGTCATATTGCATAAAAGGGAATTCAACTGGGTCCAACTTAGCTTAGATTTCTTGTTAAAGGGGAAGTCCACCCTGAAATTAAGTTGGGTTTAATAAAAGCAGAAGAATGAGAGAAACATATCAGTGAAGGTTTGACGAAAATCCATCAAAGGATAACGAAGTTATGAATTTTTAAATTTTTAATTTTGTGACGTCACTTGCGAGCTGCTCTTCCATATGTTGTGTACTGTAATTTCCATATTAAAATTGCCTCCTTTTCATGGTTCTTGATGAAGGAATGGATCTATTTCATAGAGGCGTGTATAAAAGCATGTGTCTGATAATATATCGAATGCACAGGTAAAATAATAATTATTTTTCTGAGAAAATGGCAATTTATGGAATTTACAGTACACAACGTATAGGAGAGCAGCTCGCATGTGACGTCACAAAATTAAAACTTTAAAAATTCATAACTTTTGTATCCTTTGTCGGATTTTCGTCAAACCTTCACTGATATGTTTCTCTCACTGTTTTGCTTTTATTAAAAACAACTTAAGTTCAGGGTGGACTTCCCCTTTAAGAACATCAAAGAATGTCATAACTTTTGTGTATTTGATTTTATTCAAACTGAACCATTCTATTTCTCTGACTTGTCTCCTTTCTTTCAAAGTGATTTTCATTCAAGGATAGGTTTTCTTTTAACCTTAAGAAGTTTAGTGTTGTCTATATTGACATTTAAATACTTCTATGATCTTTTGATCCAGAATACATCTACCCATTCTCTTCATACTCCTAGCAGTTGTTATGAAAGACAATGCTGCTTGAAACTCGAACAGGTAACACCCTATGGCAAGAAAATTAGTTACACAAGTAATACGACTTATCATCTTGTTGCAATTGTAAAGCAACAAACTTTATTCTGTCTATGTCTACAATGTATCTCTCCACTATTCATCTCGAAGAATTCCATTTTTGAAAACAATACAGGGCAGATAAATAAGTCTGTATTGGTACTTTGAGCCTAATAATAATTTATCATAATATTCTGTTCTTGAATAGGACACATCACAGGCACTCCCAAAGTACCCTACCCTTGTGACCCACAGTTTCTTGAACAGTTCTGCATGAATCTTCAGGCTAGAATGGAGCAAACTTCTCAAAGAGGGAGATATATCTCGCACCAAGATCATGTAAAGCTTATCTATCTTCATTGATATTGTAAGTTTGTAAAGGTTGATTATTCCCATAACAAATATTCAAGGGTTTGCCTACACACTTTGTGCTCAAAACTCTGCCCTTGATCTCTGCATACAATGTACAATGGCTCATGCATATTACTTTCTTACAAGACATAAAAACCGCCTCCAGTCCAGACTTGTAGGATATTTAGTCTGTCTTGAAGTGTCTTCATCTGGCTTACATTCCTTGATTAGTCCCATGACAAATGATCAAGGTTTTGACTCCATACCTCATTCTCCGATAAGACTTGGTCCTTAAATGCATCTTCCTTTCTTCATTCAGTTTTACAGATATATATGACGTAAAGACTCCCCCCTCCAATTGTTTAGGATATTTACTCCACATTCATCTGTCTTGTGATCTTATCAATTCTGATTATTCCGATGACATCTGATGAAAGTTTTGCCTCCATACGTGCTTCTTGCTCCAAGAGCAAATTGGTCCTCAACCTCTGCATTCAACATCCATCTTCTTTTCTTTGGTCTGCATGATAGTATTCCTTTTGTCACCATGACTCAGCAATCTTCAAAATCATCCTCATAGTCTACCTCAGCCCTCATCTCTTTAAAAAGTTTTTTATACTCGGCTCCAATTTCATCTTCAACTCCTCCTTCATTATCATACTCATTCTCTTCATCAATGTCATTTTCCTCTTCCTCCCCTTCCTCTTCCTCTTCCTCTGTATCCATCTTTTCTTCAATATATTGTGCTTGACACATTTGTAGAATTGAAGTTGCTCTCTCATTGAGATCCTGCAGTGGTTCTTGATTGATTATCTCGTCGTCCACGTGTGGCTCAGAGTCCTGAAATTAATGTTTTTAAATCAATTACAAAAAAAGGAGTAAATCATTAAGTTTGAATTGTTCAATTTAGGGCCAAAAAATTCTTCATAGAAAAGATAGGACTTTAGGGCACCATGCTTTGTGTACTATGCTAATGCATTTTTGTAGTTAAACTGCCAAATTGAATTTCAGTGAATATGGCACGTCCAAACCAAACAAACCTAACTGAACAATCATTTCATTCAGTGGTTCAGTAAGATAAGTTGATGTGTTACATGGTGCAAACAGTTGGGGGTCATTTGATAGTGATATTGCAATCATGAATTATCATTGTTAGTTGTTACCAATTTTGATGTTGAAATTTCATCTAAACTTATTGTTAGATTTTACAACTTTACACTTAATGAAAGAATGGCATAAAATCTAAATGCCATAACAAATGTTTAAGGGACTTCAATTGAAATTTCAATTACAAAGATGAGGGAAGTCTTGATTAGATCAATTCTAGCCTGAGATGCAGCAAAAAATGAAATGGAATGTATTGGATAGGAAAACAAAATTACACAAAAGTGTTTTGTATTCTATAGTCTAGTCATCACCAGTGGCGTAATGAGCAAAAACTTCTTTTTTTTTGGAGGGGGGAGGGGGCCAGAAAGAAACAAAAATGAATATAATTTACAAACAAGTAAGAGGAAAATAAAATGACTCTTTACCTTCGTAACTTCCTGATCTTCCTCACTCAAACTTCTTTCATGAGTTTTCCTCATTTGACGTCTTAAGACACGCTCCTCTTGCTGTGTTCATAAAATTCAAATTGAAAGTGACAATAATTGACATAGGATTAATAAAATACATGAATATATGTTCCTCTAATTCCTCACTGTTTTCCTATTCCTCCTCCCCTCCTCCTACTCCACACCACCATCATAATCTTCTCCTTCTTCTTCTTCTCCTTCACCTCTGTCTCTTCTCCTACTACTTCTCTTGTTTTCTTCTTCTCTTCCTCTCTATTTTACATCTCCTCCTTCTTCATCTCTTGCTTAATCATTTTCTGCTTAAGAAGTAATATTAATAAGAGCAGCTTCAGGTCCTGGAAAAAAATGCTATATTATATACACTGTCAAATAACGAGGAGTGAGGGCATAGAGTCTATAAGTAACATTACCTTTAGAAATATACAAGAAGAAAAAATACTTATTCTATGCAAGAAACAGACAATCAAAAGTACTCTGTCAACCACATTGTTTGCAAGTATGAATCGTCGTCGGAGCTCCCAGGCCCAGCCCCTAGAGTTAGGACTTTGTCTATGACCATGATGACTAGTACTACTAGTACGTAGTATAAGAGCTAGTCTAAAATCTTGTTTAATTTTCTGACATTAGACTTTTACTTTAGTTTATATTTAACATAATATTGTCTTGTGACTCTCGTCAATGAATAATCATGGTTTGTTTTCAATAACTCAAACTCTCGTACATCAATGAGTGATTATTATTGGTAGTCGAGTCACTAGTACTAGCGGAACGCACTGTGCACTGTGCGCCCTACGGGGCATGCGCAACGTACGTAACTCAATGGGACTTTCCCCCACGCCTCCTGCGGGCGCGCGGAGCAGAGCTCTCTTGAGTTGCGTGCAACCCAACCTCGATCATACCGACACGGTTATAAACACGTCGGACTGAAGACAAAAACCAAAGCCACACTGGATCCTCAACTGTGACATAATGATTGTAAAATTTTGGAATACGATACCTTCAAGCGATTTAGTTGTGCCCGAAGCTTCGTCTCAATCTCCTGTAAAGCTTTATCTTCTTGTCGAAGAACTTTAAGTTTAGCCAACATCTTGGGTTATCATCCACCACGACCACGGGTCGCGGTCGTTGACGTTGTTCCCTGTTGGATTACGTAATGATTAAAAAATTGAAATGGTCAAACTCTTCATAACTAATAAATAACATATTTGGACTCAGGTATAGAAGTTTTCATATTCACACAGGGCCTAAAATTACTATTTAAAATATGCTTTCCGTCATCGTTCCAAGTAGCAAAAGGCGAGAAAATTGTGTGGATTTTATGGGGGGGGGGGGGGGGGGGGGTACTCGGATTTGGTTTCGACGGGGTGGGCCGCTCAAGCCTCGAAACCCCTACCTATATTATTAGGGGTCATTTACTGGCATTTTTCTCGAAAAAAATACCTGTTTTCCAAAAAAAAAATTGTGTTTTTCTGGTGTTAATTTGCATGGCAAACACCCGTAACACCCGCTCTTGCAAATTTGAAGAAAAAAACGGACCCAATTTTAATTGTATTTCTTGTTAAAAGTGGGACCCATATTTAGGATTTAGGATTTTTTCAAGGGGGGGGGGTTTAACATTTATAAATCGGGCCCGAAGATTTCGCAACGACTCAGCCGACCGCTGAATAAGCGGGGGGGGGGGGGGGGGGGGTAAGAGGACATTTTTTAAAAAATTTTTGGTCTCCAAAAAAATCGCAACGACTCAGCCGACCGCTGAATAAGCGGGGGGGGGGGGGGAGGGGTAAGAGGACACTTTTTTTGGGGGGGGTCTCCAAAAAATCGCAACGACTCAGCCGACCGCTGAATAAGCATTTTCAGGGGGGGATGATATCAGGGGGGGATGTTTGTACAGGCCATCCCCCCCCCCCTACTTCAAGCCAGGGGGGATGCAGCCCCCCCCCCACCCCCCCCCATCCCCCCCGGGATTTACGCCCCTGCTCAACACGCACCTAACCCCAATCTGTGCCGCAGAAAAAAATAACGCGTGCCGTCATAGGCGACTTCCTAACTAACTAACAGGACGTAGGCCTACGCAGGATTTTTTTTCGAGGGGAGGGGTTAAGATTTGATGAATTATTGTGTGCAATGACACAGCCAGCCGCTGAATAAGCGGGGGTTGGGGGGGGGGGGGGGGTAAGAGCACATTTTATTTATTTTTTGGTCCCGAAAATTTGGTTGACCGATATTTCGTTCAGTTGGGATGGGGAGGGGGGGGGGGTACGGTCCCAAAAACTTGGGGGGTTCCTCCAAAACACACACATAAAAACATTTGAGGAGGGGGTTCGAAGGCTAATTATCGAAGGCTAATTATCAGAGGTGAAAATGGGGCAC